>LR749983.1:1041894-1121908 GCA_902729485.2 Mus minutoides
GCGAGAGAGAGAGAGAGAGAGAGAGAGAGAGAGAGAGAGAGAGAGAGAGAGAGGCCATTTCACAGTAGCTGCAACAGCTTGGGATGCTTGAACTTTATATTTTCTTTTTGTAAAATAATATACACTGACATATAAGTGAAAGGGAAGGTGGGTTTGGTACTGTCTCAGGATTCCAAGCTGAAAGCTTAGCATGATGCTTGATGCATAGACACTATTAATGAGAAGAAACAAAGCCTTCTGAATGATTTATTTAGTTTTACAGTTGCCAAGGCAGAAAGGAAACAGAGTGGGGGTCCATGCACTGGGGAATGGGTTCTTCCTTCCTCCTCCTCCCTCTCCTTCCTTTCATAAAGATTTTGGATCTAGCCAGGCAGTGGTGGCACATGCCTTTAATCCCAGCATTTGGGAGCCAGAGGCAGGTGGATTTCCAAGTTTGAGGCCAGCCTCGTCTACAGAGTGTGTTCCAGGAAAGCCAGGGCTACACAGAGAAACCCTGTCTCGAAAAACACCCCCACCCCCTCCCCCAAAAAAGGAAAAAAACCTGATTTTTGGATTTAATAAAAAATTATTGAGACTTGCAAACTTAGGCATTTCCTTTTCATGCCAACATGCAGGCTGTCTAAACAAAAATGCCACTTAGATTTTATTTGAATTTGGTTTTGTTTGCAGGTTATTTGATAAATACAGAGCAATCCAAAGAAAGCTGTGTGAGCCAGACTTGGTGAGACATGATTGTGATTTCTAACATTCTGGAGGCTAATGCAGGAGGGTTTTAAATTTGAGGCCAGCTTGGGCTACAAAAATACTGCCTTGGAAACAGACAAAATACGGTTGGAAACCCACATCAAGCCTTTATGAAATCTGTTTTTAAGTTTACACAGGTGTGTTACTAAAATGGTTTCAGGAAGGAATGTCTGGGTTGATTATTTAGGAATCCGGAGAACAGCTCGTCGGAAGAGCGGAAAACTGGGGTGGAGGCTCGACAGGTAAGGGCCCATCTCGACTGCTCTCGCAGAGAACCCGAGCTCTGCTCCTAACGTATGTCACGTGGCTCACAACTGCCTGCGACTCCAGCTCCAGGGGGATCTGTACTCAGGTACACAAGCCCACACACACCACACACAGGCACACATGCATAAACATAGTTAAAAATAATTATAAGATCCTTAAAGAAAATGCCCACTTATATACTATGCTATATATATAGTGTATATAGTATACACACACACACATATATACATTATATATACATATATATGTGTATATATATAATACTTTTTTTACTCTTGTCATTACAAGACTCCCATTGCTGGCTTACATGGTTTTACTTTTATATAAAGCTATAGAAAGAGAAGGCTGGAGACTGTCTAAAGTGACGATGAGCTAGGGGCCCACAGGAGCTGTGGGAACTGGTCTCTGAAGTTCTGGTTTCCACTGGTTCTGTGCTTCAGGCAGCGCTCTTGCTGGCGCCTCAACGTCTTCATCTTCAAAGTGGGGATGACTTTAGCATTACTTAGGTTTAGTCCAAATAAGCATTTTGGGTTTTGCTGCGGCCTATTGTTTCACACAATTAATTCCCCCAAACCCACAGAAGCAGACAACAGTCCCTATGATTAATGTCATCCTAATTTTTAAAAACTTCATCAACCCAGGGACACATACTGAGTGCCAAGAGGGGTTTTTAGAACTTTTCATCTCTCATTTTATTTATACAGTGTCACACAAATGAGCCCGAGAGAGTCATGAATAGAAAATGATAACGTATGCCAGATGTCATTAGGTAAAATGACCGAAGGAAACACCTTCGGGGATGTAGAAGACTGGGTATTTGCAAACCTGTTAAAAAGATGTTATAAACATTTGCTCCTTAGTAACCAAGCATGTATCGACTCCAGAGTGGCATCCTGTCTATTTTTAGTGTCAAAACAACCCAGGAAACCGGCCACTTACAGCAGTGATGATCGGGAAGCTGATCACAGCGCTTAGTGAGTGGTTGGCGATGAACCAGCAGCAGGTGGCGATGGCCCACAGCACCCCTGACAGGAAGCCTGGAACACAAGGGAACACATGAGGGAGGCACGGGAGGTGGAGGCAGGCGGGCCTCTGCCGAGGGCTCCTACACCTCCTACACCAGGGGCTGTGAAAGCATGGATAAAAGCATTCCTATAAGCAACACTGGCCCCAACGCTGGCCCCTCTGGAGTTCTGAGCTATGCTTTGTGGTCACTTTAGAAGGCGAGCGATTTCTCTGCTCCAGGATTCTGTGAGGAAGATGATGAGTTATTCCCTTCGTGGATATTAAGGAGGAGCTGAGGTAGGGACTGAGGAAGGAAGAGGGACCTAGAGCGTACCAGATCTGACACACCCTGCGGAGTGAACTTGGGACTGGTACTGAGCTGGGGCGGACAAAATCCCATCATTTAAGAGAAAACCCTAGCTAAGTAATCCACCTTGTTCTAGCCAGGTGTTCAATAACTACTCTACTGTTGCTTATCAACCAGACACTCAAAATAATCAGATGCTTTTTTTTATGTAAAAATATTTACTTGTGGATACATGTTCCATATTGAATCATGCTGAACTCTTTACTGAGAAACTGTTATTTTAACAGTCAATGACTAAAGGGTTATGACCATGACCCAAAACACACTCTCTATTAATGCTCCAGAATCTTATTTTTTCCTTTTGAACTTTTTGGATAAACTATTTTTGGTTTTTCGAGACAGGGTTTCTCTGTATAGCCCTGGCTGTCCTGGAACTCACTTTGTAGACCAAGCTGGCCTCGAACTCAAAAATCCACCTGCCTCTGCCTCCTGAGTGCTGGGATTAAAGGTGTGTGCCACCACGCCTGGCTTGGATAAACTACTTTTCTAAGTGACTTCAGACTCTTATCTATTGATACTTCTTTTATTGTAAATACAGGCAGAGGAAGCTGACTTGTAATGCTAATCTTAAAATGGTAGAAAAAAATAGTAAAGACTCATGACCCTTATAGAAGATCCTTTAACACAAGAAACATCAAAATTAATGTTTTGACAATTTAGGTTCTATACTAACATAACATCTTGTATACAGTTTCTTGTTTGTTTGTTTATTTCTCAGTGCTTCATATTTTATGGTGAACTACACTTAAGAGAACAGGTACTCTCTCTCTCTCTCTCTCCCTCCCTCCCTCTCCCCATCTCTGAGATCTTCTCTTTCTTCCCCTTTCCCGCTCCCTAATGATTATTCAGGTTCATTTAGTGGGAGTGGCACTTAGACAGAATAATAAGATTTTGTAATTAATATTCTTTCTTACCTGGTAAGACTGCCTCTGGATACAGCTTTGGCCCATTTTTCATGGCTACACAGTAGGCCACAAAGTAGACTGTGCTTGTAAGAAAGATGCCACTGGAGTGTGCGAACACGTAGTCTAAATCTGCAAACATGAATGACGAAATGCAAGCATCATTTTAGCCACCTCAACAGTTGTTAATTTCTGAACATAAAACAAACTCACAGAAACTGACATTAAATGCACAGGACCATTCATTATACCTAATTATTCTAAATATCCAAAATGCCCTTTGTTTTGAATTTTAGTAAATGGATTTAAAATCTAGAAATGTGAAGTAAGTTAACTACATCGAGAATCTATCAGGCCGCTTTTCCTATAACCCTGGAAATCTCAGTAAGAAACAGTGAATAGTGTCTGACTACAAGGTCAAGTTGCCTTTTAATAAGGAATAGGCACCCAGCCCTATTTTTACTACGGGCCTCTGCAACTGTGGTATATCTTGATGTAGACCAGAGGGGAGAATGTGGATTAAAAATGGGCACTTGTGTGTCCCCAAATTCCAAGGTCTGTTGATCCACTCAGAGATCAGCACTTCCGTTGCAGATGACAGCTGAGCTGGAGGTCATAAAGTGTTAGAAGTTATTCCAAAGACAGCTTTGTCTAACTGTTTACAACAAACTAGCTGTAAGGTGTGGAAGGGTAATGATACACATGGTGGTCCATCCCGGGGACCCTAATATCACCGACAGCCTGAACAGATGGCACTGTGCTACCCAGATGGGTGCACGGCAGGAGCTTGGCTAGGAATCTACCTTCGAGTCAAGGCTTTTCTCATCTACAGTTTTAACAGGGATGAGTGGAGTGCTCATGGACGAAGACTTGAACCACATGTCTATCTCTTCTTCTATACCCGAAATCACACTGTAGATCGTAGAGATGAAACCCATCCATCTATCCACAAAAGGATGTCATCGCGGTGCTGTAAAAGCACAGACCACAAAGGTGAGTCCTTCCTCACGGATGTGGGACTCGAGAAACCTGCCTAATAGCTCTCTGACTTAACAGTTTTCAGCCGTGAGATGGCAATAGCAAGGATGGTGTCTGTCGAGTTAGGGGCTAACCAGTTGGTTTCTGCAGAAGACCTCACAACAGAGCACATGATACAGATGTGCTGTTAAACAAAACAGACTAATGACCTGCTGAGGATAATTGTTTAGCAAACTGGAATAAAGTTTGCTCCCGTCAGAGTGCGTCATACAGTCAGAGTTGTAAGAACAACACCTAAAAACTCATTGTCTATTGACAGTAAAAGACAGTTGAGGACATTGTTTCTTATGTCCCAGGAGGGGCTTTCTTCCTGAACAGTCAATTGTTTTTTATCTGTGTTTACTGACTTCAGGGACTGAATTAATTTCCCTTGTGGCCATGAGAACCAAATTCATGGCTTATTTCAAGCAAGTGTACAGGTGTTCCACAAAGATGCCAAACTCACTTTTTGACTCTGTTTTTTCTTATTTTTTGTTTTTTCTCCTTCCTTTGATTAAATTTTCCTTTAGTAATTATCTTTTAAGAGGAAAAAAATCTAAAAAATAATTTACATAAAACTTTAAAGTAAGAGATGTCAGTAGAAGGTTCTAGTACTGCTCATGGAGCCAAGTACAGGAAGGAGGAAAGGAGCCAGCAGCTTCAAGGTCATCGGTCAAGTTCAAACTTCCATGATAACTCAAGTTCTTCCTGTGGGGACTCAACTGGCCTCGAGCTTGTGACTTTCCTGTCTTATTCGATTCTTAGGAGTTCTACATTTCACATTTCTTTCTTATCTAGGTAACCAATTGCATTGATTTTCTACATCACATATCCCAGAACTTCTCTTTCTCCTTCTTGCTTTCTTAAGGATGCCGTGCTTCTGTGGAGTTACAAGACCTCCAACAGAAGATCCTCTCACCTCCCTTTCAGCTTGCCGAGGGTCACTGCAGAGAACATTCAGTTTGCTCCTAAGATACTGATTTTAGAACTGGAGGCATTATGCCGACCCTTTCAGATGGACCACTTTGTGCTTGAAAAAGAATATCCCCTGATACACTCGGACATTTACTTGGTTTAAGAATACTGTGTGTTTACCTTTTTAAAAGCACAGAACACTTATCTTCCCAGAGGACATGATATTAGACATAAATGGCTCTTCACAATATTTCGATCTTAGTGGAAAGCAGAGAACCCCGTGCTGAGACCCCCCAGCCGTGAGAGTGAATCCTGACCATTGTTGAATCCATTTGTATGTTACAGATCCCATGAAAACATTTCAGTGTCCACTGCTACCTTTATTCCTGGTGCCTTCTGATTCCGCCCTTACAAATGAAAAGACTAATGCATACAGCAGTACTGACTTGACCACAGCTTTTTTTTTTTCAGTAGGGAACCTCTTCACTCACCATACTGGCTAGCGCCTGCGTACACGCTGTCATTTCTCCTGCTGTGATCCTTGATGTAAATGATTGGCACAAATGTAGATCCGTAGAGTATTCCAGATACTACCGCAAGGCTGCAGCCCCTTAAGAAACAACAAGAAAACCACTGTGTATCTTGGCCAGAGGACACACAAATGGAACCACAAGTAACACTTCCTTCAATTTTAAGCAGTTTAGTAGAAGCCAGACCTCTGCCTTGGCCTCTGTGAGTCACGGGGAGAGAAGTGTAGCCTCAGCCGTCTACTGTGTCATGACAGAAGGACATGACATGCAGAGGGAGTGAGGAACCATTATTACAAATGGTCATGAGCTGAGAGAATTGCCGCTGAGGTTCGTAAGCCATACAAATAAACTGATGTATGAGGCAATTGTGGATGGATATTTTGTTTCAAATTCCCCTCAGACACATGTTCCAGGGTCCTCATGGAACCAGCACAGACTATGGACAAATGCACTTCTGTTTAGAATGGCTGCAGAGACAGAATTGATTATGGTCGTGTCAAGAAGTGTACATTGACCCTGAGAATCTGAATATTTTAGGTATAAAAAAATCCTTTATGAGAAGAAGTAATGTTTCATTTCAAACACTGTCAACTCCTTGGCCTTGGACCCTACATGCATAGAACAGGAATTGGTGTTCATGGGGTGGGGGTGAGGGAGAAGATGGGCAGTCCCTTTATCTTCATACAAACAAGCAATTAAAAGAGGGAAGCCATTTTAGACAAGACCCCTGTCTTCAAAGCCTGGCGCCAAAACACTGTAATCTCAAAGAGTGGAGGATGGTATGTTTGAAGCAGTATGTAATGCATACCAAGATTCAGTTGAAAAAACAAGCAAACAAAAACCCAAACCATAAGATAAATTAAAAACTCCCCTAAGCCGAAGAACAAATTCCTTGTCAATTTTAATAATTTAATTTCAGGATGTTTAAAGAACACGAGAATCAAAGCTGTGTACTACAGTGTGTTTTAAATAGTTTGGCTCTCTGGGGAAAAAAATAAAAAACAAACAAAAAGTAAGTTAAGAAAACCAAACTACTAAACCCCTCATACCCTAAAGAGAGAGAGAGGCTGCTTTAAGACATCTCTGAAGTGCTTATGAAGGAGACATGGGATTAGGGACACAATATCCTATTATATTTGACAACAGATACCTGGGATCATAAAACAGTCACTAGGGAAAGAAGGGTGGTAGCCTTCTGCTGATCAAATGGAGCACACTATTTGATTAGACTGTGAATACTCACTACCTGGTCATTCTGCAACCGCTATACTTTTGGTACTAAAGTCCTACAAAATATAATTAATTTCGTTGTCACTGGCTAATTGGTTGGGTACAGTATGCCTCCAGGCATCTTCCTTACAGAAATCTCACCAGAGTGTAAGAACCCTGTCCCCAACTGTCCCCCAGGAGGTGGAAGTGCAAGTTTTCACCATCATTTTCTTCCTGGGAGCAGATAAATTTCACCACATTTCTCTGGACCCTCTGTTTTAGAAAACACGAAACACAACAGGAGGGACAATCTGTCTTGCCTTACACAATGCGGTGGTGCGTGGTAGAAAGTCTATCCACCCAGGAGGAATCCGCACTCCGGTCTTCGGTTCTGTTGATCACCTGTGGAAGTCATCAGAGAGACCCGAATACAAGGGCCTTCAGCAGACCATTTCAGTGCCACACAAAGGCTTCCGGGCTTCCTCCCCTCCCAATCATGCCTTAACAGAAGCACAAGTCACCTACGAGCTCCTCAGAGCCGCGTCTGACTCCACCCCTCCAGTTTTCAACTTAAACATTTCCCACAGCTATTTGATAAACATTTAGATTTCATGGTTCACTAGTGTACTTTAATAAACTGTAAACAAATTAGACCCAAGAAAAACACAGACTTTCTACAGTAGAATGCATAAAAATCAATAAACATTTTAATGTCTCTTTTCTCTCACTAACTTACTTACTTACTTACTTACTTACTTACTTACTTACTTACTTACTTACTTTATTTATTTATTTAAAATGCTTCCAGCCATGGTTTAAAGTTAGGCTGATACTTTAAGTTGAGGAAAGTCTGGGAAACAAACTTGAAGAAAATTTAACATTTCTATTATCGACCGTAATCGTCTGTGCCCCCCCCTCCCCCAGCTGACCATGTTCTTGGTGTACATAAGGCTTGAGATCTGAATTCACTGGTCCTGCTGGGTCTGGTTTTCCTGAGTTGGTGTTTGGCCTTGCACAGGCTTCCTCATCCACTCTAATGCTCATAGTCATCTTGGTCATTTGTACTCCTTGACCTGGCTTAGAAGATCTAGTAGGCCTACCATGTATTGCTCCTCAAGGTGTTTTTTGTTTTTTGTTTTAAACTTTGATCCTTTGTTCAAAGCCTGCTTAGCTGATAGGCATCGTCTAGATCCCTGGATCAGGTAAGAAGGACAAGAGCTTCCTCTCAGGGACAAATTATCTTTTCTTGAAGCACACAGCCCTTAAAGATGCCCAGGAATCAATATCCCTCATCTGTCTTTCCAGGTCAATTTAATTAGAAGGTATCAGGCAGCTCAATTGATAGAAGAAAGGGAGGAGCAGAATCATGGCGAAGTAGGGAAGCTGCCAGGGAGGCAAAGCCTGTGGCCGTGGGTGTGGGCTCAGGGCGCCCAGCAGATGGGGAAGATGGCTGGGACTGAAGGTCTGGGACTGAGTTCCTGGCAACGTGGACTCGTCCTCATGCAAGCTGTGCAATGGGGCCCTCGACAGCTGGGCAATGTCATGTCTCTTTAAGGTTGGCCCTGTTTAACACGGATTCCAGACAAACTTCAAAACACGGTCAAAACAGTCCCTCCTTGTATATTTTCTGTCATTGCCAGCAAGCAAAACATGATAAAGATAAACTAGAAATGAAAAGAAAATCTAGTCCATTTCCTGCTGACACATGATCTCCCTGTGCCTCCTTAGCTCCCTCTGCCCACTCCTTCCTTCAGTCTTCTCCGCAGCCTCCTCCCTCTTCCCAAGCTACTCTCATCTCGCCACAGGGCTGTGGAAGCCCCCAAAGGACCCTCAGTGGAAAAAGTACAGTCGTATACCATATAGAGATCTATTGTCAAAAAAAGTCAGCCTCATCATTGGGGAGGGGCATCACCATGGAAACCTGATCCACTTCTGATAAATATCCTGAACTATTTTTTATAGCCATGAGGGATGGCAAGTTATATTTTGTCTTTACATTCCTGTAGTATAAATAAAATGGTCCCTATAGGCCCACAGGAAGTGGCACTATTGGGTGTGGCCTTGTTGGAATAGATATGGCTTTGTTGGAGGAAATGTGTCACTGGGAGCAGACTTTGAAGTTTTATAAGCTCAAGCCAGGCCCAGTATTGCTTTCTCTTTTTCCTATCTGCCAATCCAGATGTAGAACTCCTGGCTACCTCTCTAGACCATGTCTGCCTGCACGTTGCCATGCTTCCTGCCATGATAACAATGGACTAAAATCTCTGACCTGTAAGCCAGCCCACATTAAGTGTTTTCTTGTATGAGTTACGGTGGGCATAGTGTCTCTTCACAGCAACAGAAACCCTAAGACACATCCCAATTTTATGTTTCAAATAAAATCATCCGACGCAATACTCACAGGCTCTGTCATCAGAGGTGTGGTGTCCGAGCTGCCTGGGTTATGCGGAATTTCACTTTTGATGAACAAAAATGTGAGCGCACTGTAGGAAAATACATTCCAGTGAGATTGACTGGGACATGATTGCTGTGTTTTGTTTTGGGTATCAAGCTATCCAATTTTCAAGGGAAAACAAAACTTAAATGGAGTCCTAATAATGGAATTACTTCCACCACCCCCCCCCCCCGTGTGTGTGTGTGTGTGTGTGTGTGTGTGTGTGTGTGTGTGTGTGAGCTTGCTGTCTCTTCATCTCCCCATTCTCCTTGGTGTGCTTTATTCATCAGGGTAAAGAACAAACATAAGGGACTTCTCCTAGGTTGGATAACTTTGACATTGCACCACATGAAAATGAAAGTGAACCCAACCCTGAAGCATCCCACATAGAATGGCAACTGCCAAAAATTTAATAATATCCTGTTGGACAGCTTTAAGAGATGGCCATGTCTATGTGACAGTCACATTCGTGATAAAGGACACTCTTTCTGGAGGAGAAATTAGGAAGGTGATGTTTCCTAACCCATAAGTACCTGAGATCCTAGCACTTGAGAGACCAACAGAGGAGGACCATAGTTCAGTGCCAGTCTGGGCTTTGCATTCTAGGGCAACATGAGGTATATAGCGAGACCTTGTCTTCAAAACAAAGCGACAGAAAGAATGGATTTATGAGATTAAATACAGCACACATTTTGAAAATTAAGGGTGGTTGTGTTTTTATAATTAGAATTTTGCCTTCTGTTTGTCATCTCACATGGACAGATCAGGAGTTATTGTGGCATTTTAGTAGGGCTGTCCAGCCTGGTCCACAGTTAGACAAAAAGACTGCAGCTCTATGAAAGACAAAGCCAGAAACAAAGGCCTGCACTTCCTTATAATGCAGAATAATGGCCAAGGTTAGGGAAAAAAACAACACTCCAGAGAGAGAAGGTGAAAGAGACGGAAACAGAACAGATCCTTGGATAATCCACAACACATCATTTTATTTTTTAATAAGAAAGGAAATCTGTCTGGAAGTTGAGGAAAGAGGACAGCAAGTTCAAAGTTATTCTGGACTACCTAGTGAGGACTTGGAGAGGCAAGTAGGCAGGCAGGCAAGCAAGCAAGCAGACAGGCAGGCAGACAGGAAAGCAGACAGGCAGACAGGCAGGCAGGCAGGCAGGCAGGCAGGCAGGCAGGCAGGCAGACAGGCAGACAGTCAGATAGACAGGCAGACAGATAGGCAAGCAAGCAGGCAGGCAGCTAGGCAGGCAAGCAAGCAAATAAATCCTCTGTTGATTCAAAGTCCTAGAGTGGTTCCTGTTGTATAAACGGAGTGGCATATGTTATACAGGGAAAATGAAAAACTAGAAATTGTGCCACTAGTCCTTTAAAGACTGGACTGTACAGTGGACTGAAATGATCATTTTAATTATGAAAAGAAAAGTAGCATCTGAGCTGAGGAGATGGTCCAGTTGGCAAAGTGCTGTGCAAGAATGAGGACGTGCGTCTGAGTCCTCAGAAGTGATGTGAGAAGGAACACAGGCAATGAGAGAGTATGGAGTCCCAACACTCCTGCAGAGGGATGGGACACTGGGACAGAAGAGGGCCTGGGAACTTGCAGGCCAATTGGCCTGGTGTATGAGGACCTATATCAAAAAGATGGAAATCAAGGATCAGTAGCTGAGGTTGTCCTCTGACCTCCACACATGTGCCATGACACCTGTGCACCCAAATGCATACATGAATATATGTGTGGGTGCACACACACAGACACACACAGACACAGGGACTTAGCTCCCCCAAAACACACACACACACACACACACAAATACACAGAAACACATATAGGCATGTGTACACACACACACACACACACACACACACACACACACAGAGAGAGAGAGAAACAGAGAGAGAGAGAACAAAGTCACTCTGTAACCAATGAAACTATATTTTGTTTCTTCACACTACCATGAGCTCTAAATTCACTCAGCCAATGCCCTTCAAAATGAATCTATTAAAGCTATTAAGTTAAACTAATTAAATAACAGATTGGTGCAGTTCCACCCAGGGGAGCAATAGGGATGGGGCCTGGGTGTCTCACAGGAAGAGATCCCTGCATCGTCCTGCTGCAGACCCAGCTCTTGACAGAGCTGCAGAGTCCCTCCCGTTCATTACCTAATTTAACATTAAGTTGAGACACCAAGAAATGCCCTAAGGGGCAACTATGCATGAATATAATAGTACATTATTTGGGTTCTGAGTGTCCCTAAAAGACTGTGTCAAATGTTTGGTGACTGGTCTACTTGCTGGGGGGGGGGGGTGTCAGCCTTTCAGAGATGGAGCTTAATCAGAAGTTCGGTGTTAGAGGCATGTCTTTAAAGGGGCTCGTTGAGGTTCCCTGTCTTTCACTTCTGTTGTCCTCTGGCAGATAGCTTTGCTCTTCCATACACCGTGGTCCTACTATGCAACTTCTCCACAACTTCTCAACCATGGGACTGATTTGCTATAGCTTTTCCACTTACAGTGATGATCTAAGTGTTTATTACAGAACAGATAGTGAGTGCTGATGGAGGCATATGTCTAGGTACACAAAGCTCTCGAAACATTTACTTTTCAAATTATCTTAAAAGATTGCTGCTAGCGTTACCTCCTCTTTATGGATGCCAAAACAAAGGACTTGGAGAAGAGATCTGTGCAAGGTCATCTGGGTGGAAGTGTCAGAGTAGGAGACACTAACTGATTTGTAATTTTAGGGAAAATTTTTGTGTTTTTAAAGAAGAAATTTGGAGGAGAAAGGTGCTTAATGTACTGGATGGCCCAACATTAAATTATTACCATTAAGTTAAATCTAGACATGCTAAATTAGAATTTTACAATGTGAAGAAATTGCCTTAGAAGTACTGAGAGGAGAGCTAGAATTCTGAGTGAACTGTACAGAACACATAAAACTGCCTCTAACCAAATGTGTCAAGAATTTACAGTTTTAGAATAAGCTCTGCTATTCTCTCCCAATTGCCTAGGGACTACTCTCTAAGGCAGCATTTCAATGACAAAGAGATCGTTCCTGAACGTGACTGGGGAAAAACACGGTTACCGGAGGAAGGAAGATATACTGTTCTTTCCCAGAAGACTGAAAAAGTACTGAAGTCTTTGAGAGCAGCGCTATTCAGTATGTGCAGCATTGACAGCAGCAGATATAAATGGAACCCAGAGAGAAAAGGTGACTGAATTTAAGGTGACCCGATTCTTGCTTGAGTTTTATTGGCAAAACTCCACTGTGTAGGGATTCAAAGTCATTTTCATCCTTAGTGATATAGTATACACAAGTAGAGGAGGAGACATGGAAAACTTGGTATTCAAGAGAGAATATGAGAGATGAGAGAGTTGTAACTGGGTTAAGAAGAAGGAATGGGAGAGTGGGGTGGTAGAGGCTGGTATCAGTGCTCAGCAAGGCTCTCCTTACCTGTATTCAACCACAATCTAACATGATCAACGCAAGGCATACACATCCCTACCTTGTGCACCGCCTGGCATAGCACGGTGCTGTCTCCTTGTCTGAGGCCCCAGGCATGCATTGGCATCCCTTTGCCCAAGTAGGCGCCTTGAAGAACTACCCAGGGCTTGAGTCCCCTTAGTCAAACCTACTATGGTGATTTGCAGTGCTGAATTCAGCTACCAATGAGCACAAATCACAAGGGTGGTAAAGCAAGCTGGCAGAACCAATGTGCCAGAGAGGACCCATTCAGAGTTGCCCTTCAGTGAGAAGGTAAATAAAAAAATTCTTAGCTTACTAAAGAGAAAAAAGAACTGCACTAAAGGTTCTAAGACCTTTAGTAAGAACAAAGCCAACTCACAGAGTTTTAAGACATAGATATTTCTCCTAGCCTTTTGTCTTATGGAAACCGTAAAACTATATAAGTATGGCCTTAGTGCTTAGTTAAAATGGAAAAAGCATGAAGTTATAGTGTTTGCTACTCCTTGTGTTTTAGAAATCCTCTGAGGGTCGATACAGCCCCCTGGATGAAGAACTGCTGTGCTAAATAGAATAAGCGACCATTCCAGCTGCATAGAGGAAACCAGCAGAATACTGACTTGAATAGCACACTTCGGTAAGCAAAATGATTCAATACAACCTGGTTCTTATTCATGTGCAATGCATTTTGATTTTCTATCTAGTATAAATATTGAAATAACTTCAGAGCAGTTCTGTGACTTATTTCGAGTTTCTCAGAGCTTTTGAGAACTAAAACTAGGGTTCCTGACCCCCCACATCTGGCATTTCTTGTGCTGGAAATAAGGTCTGTCATCGAAAATTAATAATCAGGAAACATAAACTGTATGAAATGTAGGTTTAAAGAAAATGTAAGGATATTAAAAGCTTTAGAAGGTGGGACTGGAGAGATAGCTCAGTGGTTAAGAGCACTGGCTGCTTTTGAGGAGGGTTTGAATCTAAGCATTCACCTTTCAGTCCACAACCATCTGTCACTCAAGTTTCAGGGTATTGGATACTCTTCTCTGACCAGCACACATGTGGTGCACATACATGCAGGCAGAACATTCATACACATAAAATAAAGATAAAACAAATCTTTAGAAAACACTCCGAATGCCTGAAAAAACTAGTGACTAGAAACATCTGTAGACCTTACTACTGACAGCCCAGCTCCAAAGTAATTCAGCATTGGCTTGGACACTTCCTCTGCATCCATCCCAAACCAGCCAAACCTGGAAATCCAGAAGAATATCAAATCAGATACTGCTAAAATGTTTTACAGTAATGCTTAAGACTAGGACTAGGGGCTGGACTCTTGGAGTTTAAATCTTGGTTTTCTCATGCACTTTCTTTGGATAAATTACTTTTCTATACTGTGACTTTAATTTCCATATTAAAGTGGAGAAAAGAGCAGTTGAGGCATAGTGGTATATTCCTGCAATACCCAGAGGTAAGGCAGGAAGAATCCAAGGTCAGACTGGGCTACAGTACTTGGGAGGCAGAAGCCAGTGGATCTCTGTGAGTCTGGGGCCATCCTGGTCATATATTGATTTCCAGGCCAGCCAGGGTTACATAGTAAGGTCCTATTCCAAAAATGAAGCAAAACAACAGAAACCAATAAACCAAACCCAAACCTAACCCAATCCTAACCCAACCCTAACCCAACCCAACCCAGCCCAGCCCAGCCTAACCCAATCCAATCAAACCCAATCCAAACCAAAAAACAACCATTGAAAAACACACACATACATGTATCCCAATGCTGGGAATCAGACTCATGGCCCCGCACATGCTAGACAATACTCAAACATTAAGCTACATCTCAAGCCCTTCTTTGAGGTATTTAAAATAACTTCTTGGCTAAAAATTCCTACTCTTTGACATTAGTTTACAATCTCTTCTTTTCATCATGGTTTGACTTTGCCACAATCATTAGCACTCTTCATGGAGAGCCTCCCAAGGGTAAGAAAGTGAGCATTGTACTAAAACAAACAAAACTCCAGGGCATTGGGAGAGAAAGGACAGGGAATAGATGTATACACTGTAAGCTGGCAGACTGACTGGCCTTGCTCTTTGGGGCGGTTACAATGCTTTTGAGTGGAAGGGAAAGTGACAAGAGTAACATTTTCTCTCTCTCATTTCCCCGAGCCCGGCCTGAAGCATACTGACCACAGGCACCACACACTGTTGATGGAGCGTCATGCGTGTTCCCGTCCCTGCCCTGTGTGGGATGGGGGAGCCTCACAAATGTAGCCAGTACCGCTGTGACACAGAAGGCTCAAATTTTGTGAATTTAATTAGCTTAAGTTTCCATTCAATGGCTACCTGTGGCTTGTGGCTGACCTTTTGGACAACACAACTTCTAGCTAGCCTTGAAGAGGTTCTCCTTAAAGAGCCAGAATGTTTTAGATTTGTATCCCCTTCTCTGTGCCATTTTATGTGAAAGCAGCCACAGACAATGAACTCCACTCCACCCATCCCCCATGTAGCTCTGGCTGTGGTAGAACTCATCACTTTGTAGACCACGCTAGCCTGGAATTCAGAGATCCACCTGGCTCTGCCTCCCAAGTGCTGGAATTAAAAGTGAGTGCCACCTTGCCAGGTTCCTTAAGTGTTTTGATGTAGCTATATCTCAGTAAATCTTACAAAATACCAGGGAGATGGAGCCACAGATCGTTGAGCATCTACTTTAGGTACCTGATTAGGCAGGAGAGGGAGAAAACAGACATCAGCTGCCTTTCTCCCCACTTGCCTCCCAGATACAGCTTTTTCCTTTTTGATTTCCTTTACTATATCTTCATAAAATATCTAGATTCCTTATAAAGAGCTTCAGACAAATAATAGACATGGTTCATTTATATGTACCAGCCATAATCTGAGACTAAGAATCATGTTATTTCTCCCAGTATGGCTAGACCCCAGTTTACACTAAATGCAGGGTGTGGGACTCATAGCTGAGATGGTGTAGATTGTGTTGTTACCTTGAGCTTGCCCAGCCAGTTAAGGTGTTAAATGATCCCCAGATTAAGATTCCAAGACCTAAACCGATGGTTTTGATAATTGGAACGACAGCAATGTTCCCTGTAGATACAACATGCAGGAAAAAAAAATGGATCATTTCCCATACAACAAATGCATTTCTAAGTTAAATTACTCTTTTTTCCTGAATTTAACTTCTGCCTCAACACAACTCTAGAATGCACTCTCTAACACCCACTGGCTTTCCTTCCAAGATTCTCACAACCATTGACTTATGCTCTTGAGGGTCACCAGGGCCAAATCCCTGATGGTGTTGAATGTTGTCACTAGCATAGCTGTTACAGAGACAAGGTCTTGCTATGTCTCCCAGGCTGGTCTCCTATTTTAGGACTCAAGAAATCCTCTTATCTCACCGTTCCCAGTAGCTGGGACAACGGGTGTTCCACCATACTCAGCTACTGCTGTTTTCTGTAAAACACTTCCTACCCTCTCTGCGACCCGACTCAGTCCTGCAGTTTCTTCTTCCAAGTTTCCTCTTATGGTTGTGTGTCACCTTTGTCTACTGATTTGAGCCGTAGAACCAGAGTTCCATGTAGCCTGTTAACATAGCTCCAGTCTAGACCGTCTTGAGTCTCAGTGTTCTTCTCTGAACTGCTGAAGCAGCCTGCAGCTAGTGTCGTCCCCTGTGGCAATGCTTGGGCTTTAGACTTATTTTCCCATCTGGAAAAGTTCTTCTGGTACAAGATGCTAGTCTCCCTTCTAATCATCTGCAATTAAATCCTTTTTTTTTTTTTTTTTTTTGGTTTTTTTCGAGACAGGGTTTCTCTGTATAGCCCTGGCTATCCTGGAACTCACTCTGTAGACCAGGCTGGCCTCAAACTCAGAAATCTTCCTGCCTCTGCCTCCCGAGTGCTGGGATTAAAGGCGTGCGCCATTAAGTCCTTACATCACCAGCCCCTCTCTTTCCTCTGTGCGCCATTATAACCTATAATGTGCTTACATTTCTCAAGTTTGGCTCCCTAGTTATCTACCCTGAGCACAGTGGAACCTGATTGTGAGATAAAGATCGGCACAGCGGGCCTGACGTGGGGACGCCTATTAATCTCAGAGTCTCTGTAAGTTAGAGATCAGCCTGGTCGACACAGTATTCGAGGTCATCCAAGGCTACACAGTGATACCTCTATCTTGAATAAATAAGTAAGTAAATAAATGAATAATTTCAAAAATTAAAAAAAATTGCTCACTTTGGTAGTGCACATATTCAAACTGGAGTGATACAGATAAGGTTAGCGTGATCCCGGCACAAAGAGCATGAAGACATTCATGAAGCATTACACATTTTGCACTAGCCTTGACCAAAAATAGACTAACTAACTAACTAGCTAACTAGCTAACTAGCTAACTAACTAACTAACTAACTAACTAACTAACTAACGGGTGACAAAGGAGAGATGTCTTCAATGACATCAGGAAGCAGAGGCAGGAGGACTCAGATCTAGGCTAGCCTGGGCTGCATGGAAAGACAGCTGCCTCCAAAAGCCAAGGGAACAAAGGCACGCTCTGCACTCTCTCCCAGTTCCACGTGGCAAACAATCACAGAGACACATGCCTGTGAGGCGTGGTAACGCAGACTCTGATGGGAAGGGAAAGCTGCACTTATTTTGATCTCTGACTAAAGAATTTTATTAAGGGCTGGTGAGATGGCTCAGCGGGTAAGAGCACCCGACTGCTATTCTGAAGGTGATAAGTTCAAATCCCAGCAACCACATGGTGGCTCCCATCCATCCGTAAGGAGATCTGGCTTCCTCTTCTGGAGTGTCTTACATATAATAAAATAAAATAAATCTTAAAAAAAAAAAGAATTTCATTAAATCATTTAATCCCTCAGAGACTCAAGTGGGTGAGCAATAGAATTTTAACATTTTAAATTTTATTTGCATCTAACATTTTTATCTCTTAAAGATTTTCAGTAATTCTCTTTGTTAAAAAAAAAAGATAAATAAGAGAGGACTTTCCAGGTGGAATTCATAGAGAGGCGAACTGTTTCTGAATGGCTACTTGGAAATGTAGATTCTACTATAGTCGTTAAGGCACTGATAAAGCAAGGAAGAGGGTTTTGTTTGTTTGTTTGTTTGTTTTGATACAGGGTTTCTCTGTGTAGCCCTGGCTGTCCTGGAACTCACTCTGTAGACCAGGCTGGCTTCGAACTCAGATATTCGCCTGTCTCTACCTCCCAAGTGCTGGGATTAAAGGCGTGTACCACCACTGCCCAGCAATGAAGAGATTTTTGTCTCTTTTCTTTGCTAAATGTTACTCAAAATGATTACATGCTGCTATTCACCAGCCTTTAAGGATAAACTCACAAGTGATGTTAACAAAGGATTGCTCTCTAATAAACATTTTTCGACAAACATGCTGGGGAATGGTCAAATGTATACAATGGCATTTGAGTTACGTGTTTAAAGGATCAAATATCTTTACTCTAATAATTTTCTAGCAGGAACTTAAAACAGTCAATGGGAAAAGAAATCAAGAATTTTCCCAAAGATGTATGAGAAGAAAACAATCCACAGCTCATGCCTGTCGTGTGTACCTATTGACTGTGCTTTGCCTCCTGGTTGTGAATACGACTGTGTGACCCATGCATAAGACGAATACGCACATTACCTGTTGCCCAAATGCAGCCGCCAAGCATGGCAAACGGCCAGAACTTAGGGCAGTGCAGTATCAAGTTGACCACCAAGGCAACCAACCAAATGGCAGCACAAAGCACCCACTGAAGGAACATCCCTGCAAATAAGACAACCTGGCATCACTTGGCAGAAGTATTTGAGTATATGCATGTTTAAGAATATCTGCAAGATGTTCTTAGAGAGACAGATACAAATCACGACATGTCCCCATAGTGGGCATGTCATGGTGGGCCCAATCTTAGACACCAAAGAAACAGATCTGATCAAAAATCTGGTAGGTACGCTTCTAACTGGACCGTAAAACCTAGATGCTTGACGCCGAAGTCCCCAATGCGCTCCTGCTTAACACACTGCTCTTTTACTTTGTAGTCAAACCAAGAAATGTCTGTTAAAGAATTTTGGTAAGAGCTAGCCTGTATTTTCTCTCTGATGCCAGTCTCACTGCAACCATCAAAACATGGCACGGAGAATGTCCCAACAGTGCAGCAGTAACTTAAACCTTGGGATACACTTGGCCATTTGTGGCTCACACAGTTGGAGTTTATTTAATTCCCTTGATGAGATGGATTTTAGATTTTACAGGCCTGAGGCTTAACCTTCTAGGCTGGCACGCCTCTGCTTTCTTGTGAGATAAGGTGGTACTGGTTATTGATCAGAAGATGAACATGGCAGTGGCCATTCAAGACTCCTGTACCATTAAGGTCTCAGGGATCGGAAAGAGAGATATTCCACACCACATGAAGTACCAAGGAAGATATAATTCTATGCTGCCATTTTTGCTTGTAGTTTACAAAACTTTTGTATATTTCTGTTCATTCTCACAACAGAGTAGAGAGGAATAATGTCTGTTAACTTCCAAAACTTGTAACAGTGTTAGAGTGGAAAGGGAACTTTATACTACAAGTGAGAAACTAAAAACCAAAAACTGCTGGGTTGGCGGTGGCTCAGACTAGAGCGTTCTACTACGTGAAGAGGTCTTGGGTTCAGCTTCCAGAAACACACACACACACACACACACACACACACACACACACACACACGGGTGTAGAGGGCTGGTCTGGTGCTGCCTGTATCCAAATGCTAAGTTCTGTACTCCAAGACCAGCAAATGTGCAGATCCTCAAGTATACCAGCTTTTGTTCTGTAAGCCTTGCCCCCTTTATCCCTGATTGGTTAATAGAGATGCCTATAAGCTATATAGCTGGACAGAAGAGAGGTAGGTGGGGCTGGAGGTCCTGGGCTTGGGGGTCTCAGGCTGGGACCATAGGGAAAGTGAGGGGGAGGAAGAAGGAAGTGGTCGCAGTGGGGTAGGTGGATCCTGAGTGCTGGTCATGAGGACGGGCCTGGTGGAGTAGAAGTCACCCAGGAGGAACATGGCAAGTGATATCTTGGGGTTACTGACAGGGAAGTAGACAAAATAGCATAGAGGGTTAATATCTACCTAGTTCTAATGCTATAAGACTTATTATAAATATAAAGGCTTTTGTGTCTTTTATTTGGGAACTATTTGGTCAAAGTGGGGTCAAAGTGGGGGTCAAAGTGGGGTAACGCCTCCCCCCAAATAATATTTACCACAACACATGGGACCCTTGTCTAGGATCACAAGACCAAAAGTTAGGCCAGCTGCCCACTTTGATTAGTTTTCTACTGGGTTTTTTTTTTTTTTGTTTTTTTTTTGCCTGTCAACATCCAAAAGAAAAGGCTGGGAGAAAGGATTTGTAATCCTTTTGTCTAAGCAGTATGAAGACTAAGGAACTAGGGAGATTTAAAAATAACTGGGATGTTACCTTACTGCGGGTGGTCACTGCGTGTCTCCACTCCCTTCTTGCTTCCAAAGGGAGGACATCGGGCAGGCAAGGGCAACCCCTGATTTCCTTCACTAAACATCAGCTTGCACTCGTTTGCTGCATTGTGGCATGTGCTTTTCTAAAACCATGGTGCTGAGCAGAACTATGCAGTAGAAACCTCAAAACAGAACCAGATCTGGTTTGGAGAAAGACACAAACCGAACCAGCAATGCATTTTAAAAAAACAAAAAACAAAAAAGCAAAAGAGGAATTAATAAAAACAGCAGTTTTAACTGATTAAATGGTTAAGTGTGGTAACAATATATTTAACCTCGCCCTTTAATTTGAAAAGGAGTGGAGGTTTGTGTGTAGGGACCACTGCAAAGAATGTAGCCTGTGGATCATTGCAGGGCTGCAGGAATAGAGGTCTGACATCAGATGTGAATGAGCATGAGCTATAGCATATATGGTAAACTTGGGACCTCGTGCGGTGACCTGAAAAAGCATGGTATATTGTTTCCTGGAAAGGAGGTGTGTCTGTGTGTGCACATGTAGTAAAGTGAGGAGGCCTGGTGCACAGCTCTGTGGAGAGGGATGTATGTGCGCATGACCAGGTGATGATCCTGCCACACATCTTTCTTTAAATGAGAGCAGTGTTCTGCGTTTGCCTCACGGTTTGTTAGAGAAGAGCTTGTTCACTAGTAAACAGGTTTGTGTTATGCTCAGCTTGGTCTCTCCCATATCAGCTGGGTCGATATTGGTTTTCAAATGACTGCTGATAGTGGAACTGGCCATAACTCACCTATTTTATAAACACAGCCGACATAGTAGAGACGCTTTTCCAGTGGAACCCACCGTGGCTTTGCTACAAAGCACCATCTATCCTTCCTGTCCTGACTCACCCGCAGTGTGCCACAAGGGGCACCGTGAGATGATTTATGTGAGTTCTAGTCACTAGGCGCTATGAGCAATAAAATGTATTTTTTTTAGCTGTTATTTTAAAAAGATAAAACAAAACCAAAGCAAATAACCAAGACACTTAAAAGCAAGTTTAGGTGAACAATAAAAACACCAATTACCATCGCCAGTGTCATATTTTTTAAGTGGTACAAAGTTGGAGCCAAACAGGAGGATTGCTGCAGCAGAGGAGAGGTAGCCGGTGGTGAGGTCTGTTGCATTACTGCTCATGGTT
Organism: Mus minutoides; assembly: GCA_902729485.2. NCBI lineage: Eukaryota > Metazoa > Chordata > Mammalia > Rodentia > Muridae > Mus > Mus minutoides. The sequence goes on from LR749983.1 coordinate 1,063,413, forward strand.
GTAGGGTAGCAGACAGCAGCACGTCTCACTCCCGTTCTGTGTTTTTACAGGAGATTCTGAAATTCAAAAAAAAAGAAGAAGGTGAGAACCTGTGTCCCCACTAAAATCTGGACATGAAGTCTCCGAATCAAAAGGAGGTGAAGTCTCCTCTTTGCAGTTAGGTTTCTATGCAAATATCTATCGCTTGTAGATGACTCGAGTGCATTTGCCCTGTTCTTCATTTGCACTATCAATCCTTTTGAAATCACTAACTTATAATAAGATAAACCATTTTTTTCCCTTCAGAGCTTGAAAACCTAACTTTTCACAGGATCTGAATCCAGTTTTTATTTTCTACACAAGGGTCGCTCCCCTGTAAAGCAGGCTGCCACAATGAACAGGTTTCTGGACTCTTTTGTGTCAATCAAATTCAAGATTGCCTGAGAAGACTTTCAGAACTAGTGTTTTGTAAGTGAGTTCTGCTGTATTTCAGACATGAGCATAAACGTGCACTCAGGTTGCATGGCCATTACAAATTTAGAATCTTTTCTGTCCGTTAGTAGAGCCTTGGGTAGTAAGTTCATAGCTCAAGAGTGTTTCCTAAGGTACAGATCAGTGATAGAGCATGTACTTAATATGACTGGACCCTTGGTTCATTCCGCAGCACAGGGCACACACATGATGTACATGCTGTATGCATGCATAAATAAATATACCATCAATTAAAAAAAATTAAGATAGAAGATCTTGTAAAATCCAACATCACCAGCAGTGTGGTTCACAACGGCAGCTTACTGGAGAGTGCAAAGCAGTCAGTTAGACATCCCTGTTGTGCAACCTGGTAGCACCAAGTCACACAAAGTAACTAGCCTTTCAATACAATTATTCAGGTCAAGACAAAGAAAAAAAAATCAGGCCGTCAGCTAAATTATATTTTAAGTACTCAGTTGCCGAAGGTGTCCAGCAGCCGCAATTCTGAACCCTGCAAATTTAGAATTTTCTGTCACTGTAAAAAGTTCTATCAGATATCACTGCTACAAAAAAAGTGGCTCTCTCAGTGAAGAAAAGAGGGATGTGGTATCAGGAGAGATTCTTGGCACATACTAGCAGTTCCCGCACTTGGGAACCTGAATAAAGGCTTCTCTTTGTTCACTAAATAAATAGGACAGATAAATAAATATCAGGGCTGTTATATACGAGGCAGGAGAGTCCATCTAGAACTAATAAATAAATAAGCAAATAACCAACGGGACTTTTAAATATGAGGCAGGAGAGCTATTTGGAAAGCTGTCATGGGACTTAAAATACAGGTTTAATGGCCAAGAAATCATTTTTTTTCCATTTTAATTAAAACAAGCAAAGTAAATGCCTGGCTAAGAGGACAGTGCCTAACCAGTTAATGAGGTAGACTATTTTACAGGAAAGAAGGCTCCACTAAGGGGTATTGATGGGCAGCCACAGGTTTCAGCCTGAATTGAATGAATAATTAGTAGTGCTAATTAGAGCGCATGACCTCATTTGACTGCTGAATCAACTCCAGTCAGTTATTGCCTTAGATAAACGAGGTTCGTTTACAGCACACGGCTCCAGCGCATTTCCAAAAGCACATGATCTAATTCCCTGTGAACCAACGATCCCCGGCTGCCACAAGGAAGAGTCCATCTGGCTCTAAATCAGTGACATTTCTGTGGTAAAGAGAAGTACCATTACTTTACCAGACATGTATCCCCAATTCCCTTTTAGCACAAACCTATCCCAAATTATTCCTTTAAAAATCCTATTTTCAGCCTAGGTTGGTAGCAAACTAACTTCCGGCACCCAGAAGGCAGAAGCAGGAAGATCTTTGAGATCTGGTTTACATAGCTAGTTCCAGTCCATCCAGTACACTAGTGATACTCTGTCTTTAAAAAAACAAGCAAGCAAACAAAATCCATTATTATTATTTTTTCTTAATAGTCCAGCATGCTCGGCAAACGCTCTGCTCAGCTATACCCTAACCCTCCTTTTTACTTTGTTTGATGAGACAGCTTTTCTAGGCAGACTTTAAACTCACTCCAGAGATCAGTCAAGCTTTAAACTTGTGCTAGATCCCCCACATTCATTTAAAAATTTTTCAAGTTTTAGACAATAGAACCATAAATATCACGTGGGTCAGGTAGCACGTGACCTGCCCATACACGTTTACCTTAGGCAGATTATCAACGAGGCAGCAGCTATCGAAATAGTTCACATTTCTCCAAGGTAAAAGCTTTCAACATTCTGTGGAAAGTCTCAAGTCCAAGTATTCTAAGGTTTACGTGTTAAGTATCCACTTAATATTTTATTAAGCTACATTCATTCTTTCTAAAAACTTTACTACTTTCGTTTCATTACTGGTATATCTGCTTTTTTCCCCTACTACTTTAAAGTTTTAAGCAGCTCCTCCCCTGCGTTTAAGATAGTGCCGGCGCTCGATCAATACCGCCTGCTCTAGTTTAAAGATTTCATTTCTGGGTTCCTTTAATTTCCTCCAATCTGAGTGCAGCTTCGCCTGTCTCTGGGCTGACGTCACGAGTGCTGGCACTTACTTGCTCTGCGAGTTTTCCCGAGTTGCTGCAGGCTGCAGGGCGCCTCTCAGACCCAGGGCCACCTTAGACTCAGGCGACCTGGTGGGTTCTCACTGCGATGGCTCTTCCTAGGACGCGTGAGGACTTCCTGCCGGCATCTGGAAGGGAGACCGGGAGTCCCTCCCAGGCGGAGGCTCCGGACACCCTCCCAGTGGAGGGCTGGAGCTCAGTCAGGTGACTGAGGAGTCGTCAGGCTGTCAATCAGCGAGTTAACCAGAGAGTGTTTTTTTTTTTTTTTTAACCCCCTTAAAGAAGAGCTCAGTCTAGGAGTAGCAAGTCACTTCTAAACACCACACCTTTAATTGTGCTGTTTGTGGATGAGATAAAGCAGGAGCTACCTCACACTGTTACAAAATGATCACTCCACCCCGTTTTGCCTTTATTGCTAGGAACATGCTCTCCTAATTTGCACTCCCAACTCTCATTCCCCCTTTTTAAAGTTGAGACAGCTTATTCCAAGGTTGTCTAGACCGGCTTAACGCTCACTCCACAGCCCAAGTAGGCTCTGTGATCCTCCTGCCTCAGCCTCCCATGTAGCTGGAATCGTGGGCTTAGACAAATGTAAACAATTAATGGACTAATATCTGTGTGCTACTGTAACGTGAACTAAATGCCTGTAAGACTGTCGCCTTTGTGGCTTGCTGGCACATTTCAGTGGACAAGGGAGATGGCTTTATACAAATCCACACACTGGAGTCGCGGAAAATAAAGCTTGGCCCGGGAGGTAATTTCTTTGAAAAGAGCTTCCGGGAAGCTTTCCTGTGAAACCAGCTTGTGTGTGCATCACGCTCCAGAGCAGTAGCTGTATCCCACCCCATCTTTTTTTTTTCCCCGAGACAGGGTTTCTGTATAGCTCTGGCTGTCCTGGAACTCACTCTGTAGACCAGGCTGGCCTCAAACTCAGAAATCTGCCTGCCTCTGCCTCAAGGGCAGGCTTTGGACGCCTGATTGAGATTCAGAGAAAAAAGCAACCACTAGGTGTACGATGTAGATTTTCCTGCCTCTTCTGTAGCTGAAAACCGTGTGTGTGTGTGTGTGTGTGTGTGTGTGTGTGTGTGTGTGTGTGTGTGTGTGTGTGTGTGTGTGACAGGCCTCTCCTAGACAGCAATGCTGTCTTTCTAGACTGGATACTGGCATAGCAGAAGACACAGACGTGGACTTCCAGAAGAGGAAGTGCTAGGTCCTGGCCTAATCTGATTTTGAGGCAGGCAGGACTCTTGGAGTGGATTAAGCTGACATCATCCACTATCTGGTCATGTGAGATTCACAAGAAAGAGAAGACAAGTGGAGACGTTAGAAGATAAGGGTTCTTGAAAGGAAGCCTTGCTTTTAACTCTACATCCATCAGAGAACTGCACTGTGAGACAGAGTATCATGAAGAACGAAAGAAGATAATTTTCTAAAGGGAAATCATTAATTTAGTGATTGAAAAAAAATCGAGAAACAACTTCCTGTTTATGTGCACACGTACTTAAACAGGCAGAGATTTGCTTATTGAGTTTAATTTTATGTACTTTGCAATTAATTTCTTTAAATTTTTCCACATTAAATTAAGGGGTTTTGGCAACAACCATAATGTATATGCTGAGGACCTAGTGCAGACCCATGGCAGGCTCTGTAATTGCTGCTCAGTCTCCGTGAGCCTCTATGAGCCCTGCTTCGTTGATTCTGTGGGCCACGTTCTTGTGTTCCTCTGGCTCCTACAGTTCCCCGCCTCTTCCACGGGGTTTCTGGAGCCCAAGGGGAGGGACCCAGTGGAGATCTCCAATTTGGGCTCTATGAAACTAATGTTTGGCTGTGGATCTATGCATCTGTTCCTCTTAGCTGCCAGAGGAAGCCTGACTTCAAATTAAGATAGGTTTGCATACTCTTTAGACATCATCTATTGTGCACTCAATAGATGACACTGTAGGAAGAACTTAGCTTTTATATGTACTGGGAAAGCAAAACATTCCCATGATTCACATTGCTAGTGTCTTTGCTTTATTGCAGCTGTCTGGAGCAGAGTCTACATATTTTCCAAGTTAAGTCTACAGTACACAGACCCAGACTCTTTTCCAAAGATACAGAACATAAACAGAATCCAAGATATCATCACTTTATGACCAAAGAGACCCCGTGGCCACACCCTTCACTATTGTTTTAAACTGATATGAAAAACTGAGGTTCCTTCTGTTGAGAATTCCCTAAAATGTGAAAGTATGTTGGAGCCTGTTTCAGGCCTGAGAGCTCTTCCTATGGACATTTCTATCTAGTGCTTTGCACATCATACTAAAGAGAGAGCCCAAGCATGCAAGACTCTGATACAGACTTTTAAATAGATTGCACCTTTTTGTACTAATAACCAAACATAAATGTCTATAATGTAAGATCTAGAGTCCAACTTTGGCTTCATCTGTTAGCAGTATTTCTCTAGGAAAGTCACTTTTAGTGTTTTAAAAAAGTTTTTTTTTTACTTAGTATACAAAATAATGGATTTTAGTTATGACATTTTCATCCATTGACATCATTGTATCCTAATCATATTTATTCTCCCACTCCTCTTTACTGTCCATCTGATGAGACCAGGAGACAGGAATTGGCGGAACAGTTTATAGGCAGTTCCAGGAAAGTCCTTGGCTCTCTGGCAGGGCATGTCTAAAGGGAATTAACTCCTTGTGAACCAGCACCCAGCCTGGGAGCTATACCTGAGGTGGGACTGAAAGTCCAGTCCAGGCATTTATTTCCTCTGGCGAAGCTTTTGAATTGGATATCTAGATTTTCACAGTAAAGATGCTTTATATATTTAGTGCTCAACTTTATCCCATAGCCAAAGTGATTTTAGGGTTACCTCTTCAGAGGGGGAAATGCTACAGACGTCTGTATTGTGTTCCGATGAGTCTCCTTAAGAGAAATGTATTTCAATGGCCTAGGGAAGACCTAACATTCCAAGCTACCCAAAGCATGAGAGTTAATGCAGCTGGGCTGGTCGGTCTGCAGGCTTACTGACCACACCTGGAAAGGTTGATTTACCACCCTAAGGAACGGTAAAGAGGTGGAAGAATAATTATCTCTATCGAGATAGCATGCCTTCCTCATACCTCTGATGAGGTCTTCATGGAGCCTCCATGAGGGTCTGCTACCTGATTTCAGAAAGGTGCAACTTTTCCTTTTTATTCTTTCTTTTTTGTCTCTTTCTTTAGGATATTAGACAGAGCATACATATACCTTCCCCCTCATTTCTCAGAAGCCACCACCCCCAATCATCCACCATGTGGCTGCCTTCAAATGTCTCCATTTCCTCCTCTCCATCTTCCTCCTGTGTGTAGCTGTTGACTATTGAAGCCCGCTTGTCCTAGGCTTTTCCCCTTTAAGTTCTTTTTTCAGAAGTGTTCTTCTGAGTCAATTATTAAATTATTTTATCAATAAGCCTAAGAACTCAAAAAGGTGAGCCACAAATTCCTTAGTGACATGTGGTATTGCTGGTGAGACTCTTTAGAATTTCCATGGGCTGGAGAGATGGCTCAGTGGTTAAGAGAGTTGACTGCTCTTCTGAAGGTCCTGAGTTCAAATCCCAGCAACCACATGGTAACTCACAACCATCCAAAATGAGATCTGACGCCCTCTTCTGGTGCATCTGAAGACAGCTACAGTGTACTTAGGTATAATAATAAATAAATCTTTAAAAAAAAAAAAGAATTTCCATGTAGACCTTCAAGCCACCTTACCAGTCTTCTTCTCCCAGATAGTTTTGTGCCCTGTGCCCTCTCTTCCTTCTCTCTCTCTTTCTTTCTCTCTCTCTTTGTCTGTCTCTGTCTTCCCCTCCCTCTCTCTCTCTCTCTCTCTCTCTCTCTCTCCCCCTTCCGCCTCCCTCCATCATATGCACACATGCTTAAATATAGACTCTGCCTATGAGAGAAGACTTGATATTTTTTTGTTTCTGCTTGTTACCTTTTCTTGCTCTCACTCCTCCCATCCTCTTAAACCTCTTCCTCCTCCCTGATAGTTCCCCTTTTACATGTACATTCATGTTTAAATCAGGATCTGCATATCAGGGAAAACAGGTTACTTGTCTTTCTGCGTCTGGTTGATAGCATTTTACATTATGATCTCCAGTCCATCCATTGCCTTGCAAGTAAAATTAGAAAAGTCATTTACTCTTAGACATCAGCTTTTCTTCATCTTTTCGTGTGGTCAAAGTTACAAACTGCGTAAAACACCAAGATTTGTAGTTTTTGGTTTTCCTCTTGCACTCAAAGTGTTTGGAAGTCTTCCCTTAGATTATGACAAGAAAAACGTGAATCAAACTGAGAAGCTAACAATCTTCTTTAGAGAATTGAGATCACAGCTTGAACTATCCTGGGACAGTGGAGGAGCTCTGTGAATGCATAGAATCACATCTTTCCAGAGGAGCAAGAACCCACAGAGGCAGTGCCAGACTGGGGGGTGGGGTGTTTGAAGAGTCATCAACAAATGGGTACAAGGGTACAGAGGCTAGAGCTGGGAACTCTAGGTGCGTGGCGTAGTCCTGAGGAAGCACTCATAGGTCCGTTAGTATTACTTTTACAAACCTCACTGGGCTTTCAAGCTGATGATTGGAGAATTAAAAAAAAAAAAATGAAGACTTTCCTAAGACAAACAAAGCCCTTAAAAACTGCAATAGAACAGCCTGGATGAAATAAAATTCTACACAGAGAGAGGAAATATGATATAAATCAGAAACTCAGACTTCCATGAAGGGTATCATTTAGGAAGGATATAAAGGTGAAACTAAATCTTTTACTTTAAAGATGATTGTAATTTATAAACGATAAACTCTAAGGGACAGCAGGGAGCACTGGAAACTCTCCAAGGCAGAACCTGATCTGTCTGCAAAACAAAATAGTTTGCTTATTTTTATTTGTTTCCAATGCTGAATTTAACTCATGATGTCAGACAAATGCTCTATCACGAGCTGCATCCCATTCCTAAGGTCTCACCAGATAGCCCAGGCTGGTATCAAACCCCTAATCACTCTGTTGCACTCTCCCAAGTGCCAGGATAGCAGGTATGTGTGGCAACACAGGGCACTGTGCTATAGCAGAAAACACTGTGGATTCCATCAGATTATGGAGTCTCTGTGTTATTTAATAGTGGACTTAGATTAGTGGATAAAATCTATTGTGAGATTATAAAAAATAATCTGATTAAGGCAACCCCTAAGAAATTTTTTTGAAAGATGTATATTAATAGAGTAAGAAAAAGAAGAAAACAGAATCTAGTAATGTGTAGAATTAAAAGTAGAGAGGGCAAAAAAAGAGAAAATCAATATGAAAAGACAAAGAGCAACAAAGTCTAAAATACAGGACCTAAGAATACATTGTTGATAAGAAATTCACCTTCATTTTATCTATAAGCATATCGATTCAGAAAGATGAGAAATGACCCCCGAGGAAGCCGGAGAACCAGTTTTATCTTCAAAGTACAACAGACCAGGAGATTATCCGAGATTAAGAGCAACAGTGCATAATGAAAAAGTCAGTTTTCTAAGAAAACTGGAACCTCTTTATGTGTCCTACAGCAGTGTCCCCATCTGTGAGGCAAATGAGCAAATCATCAGGAGGGAGGTTAGTTAGGTCCTCACTGCTCTTCCGTATTAGACACATATAGATAAGTATCTAGGAAGGACACAGTGAAACTGGACCCAGCCGAATAGATACACAGTATTTCATCCAGGAACAACAGAATCTATATCTTCCCAAGCTCATTAGGATGGGCAAGTGAAATCAGCTACATTTTGTACCCCACACAACACAGCGTAAAGATCCACAATAATGTACAGCTATGATTTTGTTTATCTCAGGATAATGTAATGAAATTGTGTAATTTCAGCACATTTGACACAGAAGACACCGTTCTAACAAGGCAGCTAAGAGGAGAGAAAAGCTATATGGAAACGTATCATCACGACCTCTTCCAGTAAATGGGCTGTGGGTGATTTATTTTTTCTTTTTAAATTTTCAATTATTTACTTATGTTCTCTATTTTCTAAATAATTTCAAATTGAGTGCTTCCGCTTTCCTCTTGGAGGATTTCCATATATAATGTGAAATTAAGAACTGTGTGGAGGCAGAGCAAAAGCTGCTGATCTCACTGTATTATGCAATCATGCTTTTCTGTGCTTTAAAAGACGTTAAATACTTAGCTCGTTTTCTTTCTTCCCTCTCGTTCCCCCTCTTCTTTCTCTCCTTCCCTCTCCCTCACCAGTCTCAATGCTATCCTGTCAAAATTTCCTGAAAGACTCAATGGAAGGTAGAGAAAGCAGCAGGCGGTGCTCAGACAAGGGGTGTTAGGTGGTGATCCTTACTTTCCTCAGCCCTCTCTCCCCCACCGCCTCCGACTCAGGCTCCATTCCCTTCATTGAGTTCTCTGCATCTAACAAATTCTTTTCTTTCTTTTTCCTTTTTGTTTGTTTGTTTTAGAGAGGGTTCCTCTATGTAAAATCTTCTGTAGACCCATGATTTATTTTCCTTCCTTCCTTCCTTCCTTCCTTCCTTCCTTCCTTCCTTCCTTCCTTCCTTCCCTCCCTCCCTCCCTCCCTCCCTCCCTCCCTCCCTCCCTCCCTCCTTCCTTCCTTCCTTCCTTCCTTCCTTCCTTATTTTCTTTCTTTTTCTTTTTCTCCTCCCCCTCCTCTCTTCTTTTTTGTTATTGCTGCTTGTTTTTGGAGACAGAACTCTGGCTGTCCTGGAACTCCCTCTGTTTACCAGGCTGCTCTCAAACTCACAGAGATCTGCCTATCTCTGTCTCCTGAGTGCTGGGATCAAAGGTGTGTGCCCAACCTGAGTGAATGATTTCTAGGCTGAAATTGCTGTCATGGTTCCAGAGGTACAGTTTACTGTCTCTGAAACCAAAGTTACCTGCAGTTCTACAGTGGGACAAGCCCAGAGCACATGATAATATGCTGATCTGCTTTCTTTCCATGGCTGTCTGACAAATCAACAGATCTTCTCTATAAGGCTTCACCTTTTCTTTTTCTTTACACCGCGATGGGATGTCATTCTCCCACATGTCACATGTTTGCTGATGCCACATATGTGTTGGATCTTTCACTCAAGCACAGCATTTCTTCCTGAAGAATATATAGTATTTCCTTACGTTGTATTTGAGCTACAATCTGATCCTTGTTGTTGGTCTGGAGACTCCGAGACAGGTGACACCTTGATTCATGGAAGGATTGAGATACCTGCCTTAGGAGGTGGCCAGATGCACCTAAGTGAAGGAAATTGCACAGATGTGTACTCCTTCCTCGGTGGGTCAGAGTGTTGGGCATGTGCACTCCTTCCCCGGTGGGTCAGAGTGCTGGGCATGTGCACTCCTTCCTCGGTGGGTCAGAGTGCTGGGCGTGTGTGGGTTTTCTGAGTGTTCCTTGATTTGTTCCATGTTAGTACCTTGAGCAGGAAAATTAAAGTGGGAGACAAGACATGCCAGGTCTCTGCATACGGCTCTGCCACCACCCACATCCCCAGGGCCTGGCTCTTTAGCATCTGCCTTGAAGGCAGGGGGTGAGATGCTCCCTACCACCACCACTGAGGCCTTTTCTCCTTCACTTTGAACTGATAGTTTGCTAATATGACCTTGTCACCTTATTGATGTGTTGGGAATGGGATTATTTAAAGCCACTAATAAAAACAACAACAACAACAACAACAACAACAACAACAACAACAAACCAATCCTATCATCTTCAATATGTTCTTTTCAAGAAGAGCTTAAATTTATTAACATTTTCAAAAAGCAATTTGGGATTAGGGAGTTATTGAAAATTGATGGTACTGGGTTGAAGATGAAGTAAATGTTTCTGCCCTTCCTAGGGCGTAATTTCCACACAAAAAGTTTAACAATAAAGGTTAGTAATGCCCCAAATTAACCTATAAAGTCCCACCTGCCCACGGACCAGGTAACTTCCTGGAATGCTGGGAATTGTAGTTCTTGGGAAATAACAAAGCATCATGGGAAAGTATAGCGACCTGTAGGTTTGCCCTTATAAGCCCCTGCAGATCATGGCTAGAGGCCATTCTCAGGAGAGAATTCCCAGGGATGGTTCTGACCAAAGCGCATCGCTTGGTCAGCATTGACTATTTAATAAAGCTTGCTTCAAATTTGGCCAAAAATATTGGAGTTGGTTTTTCTGGAGAATCTTAAGATTAACAGGTACTCCAATAAAGAATAAAACTTTACTAACCTTTACTAACTTTTCAAGAGAGAATTCACTAAGAGTTAAAGCCTTACTCTTCATAAAGTTAATAACTCTAAAACTAAACCAAATACACTTTAATCACACATTTTCAGCTTAAGGAAACGTTAACACTACCTACTTATTTATATTTGCTTCTAAACTTTTTTCATTTAAATTTGTGTGTGTGTGAGAGAGAGAGAGAGAGCGACAGACAGACAGACAAACACACAGAAAGAGAGAGAGAAAGAGGGAGGGAGAGACTTGCATATGAGAGAGAGAGAGAGAGAGAGAGAGAGAGAGAGAGAGAGAGAGAGAGACTTGCATATCATTAAGGCACCCACAAAGACCAAATGAGAAGCAGACTCATAAACCTGGCTGATGAATGAAGTCTCTGGATCTGGAGTTACCAGGCAGTCCTGAGATGAGTGTGTATTATTTTAGAGATAGAATCCAGAGCCTTGGGGACGTTAGGTAAATAATCTGATGGAGCCACTTCTCATTCTAGCCCTTACTTCTTTCTAAGTCCGTGTTTCACCGTCTTAGGTTGGTCCCAGACGCAGGTTCCTCCTGCCTCTGCCTTCTGAGTGGTAAGATCATAAGCTGTGCTACTATGCTTAGCTGGGGGGCTCTTAGGGTCTAAATATTCATGCTACTCATTTGAGAAAGTCCTGTGAGATACCTGCTATGAACCAGACACTCTTCATGACACTGGAAATAGATAAAAACAAAAACAAAAAACCAAAAATAAAAAAATCCTCTGTAACAATTTAACTTACAACCAAATGAGAGGAATCAGATAATGAATGATATCTATGGTATGTTGTAAGGGTCCACGATTCTTCGAAGAATGATACCCGGACTCAAAGTATGTAAACGGAAAGAGTATTTTATTCTGCACAAATCCAGCATGCTGGGGTCTCCATTACCAAGATGGAGACACACCCAAGGGAGCTCCCAGGCCTGATTTAGAGCACATTAGGGAATTCTGGGGTAGGTGACTTATATGTTAATCTGTTGGGTCCATCTCTATGGACATTCCATTACCCAGGTGTGGAGGCTGGAAACTTGCTGGGAAGGTCTGGAAACTGCTGCTGTGGAAGTAGCTGAGGAAGTCTGGAAACTGCTGCTGACCCATTGTCCTTGCCTCAGGCCAGGTGACCGGGCAGCCTCTGAGGCCTGGACTTGCCTGGAATTGTCCAATTCTTGGAAACAGAGATTTAGGCCTAACTGCTTAAACTTAACTGCCAATTTGAAGCTTGTCATGGAGTCAGCCTAGCCTTCTCAATGGTAAACAGAGATAAGAGAAAAAAAAGAGAGAGAGAGAGATAGGGGAGGAGTGTCTCATCAAGAGGCCTTCTGAGGCCTCTAAGTAATGTCAGGGTGTGGCTGCAGCTGATGCTGAGTTAGTCTGGAGGAGAAAAGAGTGGCAGGGAACAATTCTAGAGAGGCCTAAAGTGGAGCAGGTGAGAGGCTGGCTGGCTGGCCCACTGAGAAGGCTTTGTCAACTCTTCTGAGGAAAATGGCGTGCCTAGAGTATTCCAATCACAGGGTATATAAAAGTCCTCTTTTACAGACACCCCAAGTGTACAACATTAAAAAATATATAAAAAGCCTTTTTTTTTTATCTCCCACAGCCTTTGGGAGTGTAGACCTTGGAGTGTGGGAATGAAGGCTGGGCTCTCAGCGCCTGAGGTGTGGCTGGGCCAAGTGAGGGCGTCTTACCCACATTACTATGGGCTGCTCTAGTTGCTGTCTTGAGAGCTCAGTTCCTCTTCACATGGGTTGCTGGAGTATTCTGCCACCATGCTGGCTTTGCACAGGGTGACAGGCTGAGGGAACTGAGTGTGTCCATTGTCCTTTGTGAGCTAGCCTCTGAGGTCACACTCTGTCAGTGCTTCCTTGTTTATCACCATGTCCCTGATTCAGTGGGAGGAGACACAAGACAGCATGGACACCTAGCAGACACCAGCATTACCGAGGGCTCTTTGAAGGCTGATACCCAGGAGGAAAGAGGAAGGGACTTAAGGGACCAGGACGTGTGGAAGTAACCAAGTGTGGAAGACCAGGAAAGAGGCTTATCAGGGACCCAGATGCACTGGTGACATAACACCCCGGTGTGGGACAGACCTGCAGGAAGATGCGTGGAGGAGCTCGTGCATGTGCTCTCCAGGCCTTTCCTGCTACTCAGTGAGGTGGAAACTCAGTCATAGGTCGTGAGTCAGGACCATTAAGGGAGGGATGGAGCCTTACAAGTGTTTAAAGTGTCTCAGTATCCTGTCGGCGATTAGTGCTTGTTGTCAATAATCGTGCTCAGTTACATCTTAAAGGAGAGACTATCAAACCATCATCCCTAGGACCAAGCAAGGTTCAATCATAAAAGACACATTCTGATTTTTTGTAAAGTGAATATATATACACACGCATATATATATATATATATATATATATATATATATATATATATATATATATATATATATAATGATAAACACTTTGTTTTCTTCAGGGGCTTTTTATACTGAAGCATGGAAGCTTCTAGATCATTCTTTTTTTTTTTTTTTTTTTTTTTTTTTTTTTTTTTTTTTTTTTTTTTTTTTTTTTTTTTTGGTTTTTTGAGACAGGGTTTCTCTGTATAGCCCTGGCTGTCCTGGAACTCACTCTGTAGACCAGGCTGGCCTCAAACTCAGAAATCTGCCTGCCCCTGCCTCCCCAAGTGCTGGGATTAAAGGCTTCTGCCATCACTGCCTGGCTAGATCATTCTTTGGTCTGCTGTTAGATTGTTATTTCTGCATTTGAAAAAGAACAATTTGAAGATAATTAAGTGTGCTCAAAAGAAGCAACTAGAAACAGAGCAGGCTGAAGTGATGGCTCAGGGGAATAAGAACTGGCTGTGCACATGTGAGGGCCAGAGCTAGGGTCTTTAAAGTTCGTGTAGAAGTCTGCTGTAGTGGCGTAGAGAGGTGAGGGCGGGATCCCTGGGCACGTCAGCTAGGCAGACTAGCTAAAGTTAAGAGTGAAGAATGATCTAAAACAACAGGCAGCATCAACTCTGGGCTTCCCTAAGCACATGCACACAAGTACATGCAAATCTGCACATACATAGCCACCCACAAACATGTAAGCACACACATACACGTGCACACTACACACACGCACACACACACACACACACACACACACACGGACAGACAGACAGACAGACAGACAGACACACACACACACACACACACACACACACACACACACACACACACACACACACACACACACACACACACACACACACACACACACACACACACACACACACACACACACACACACACACACATGGACAGACAGACAGACAGACAGACAGACAGACAGACAGACACACACACACACACAGAGCAAACCAAGTCTTGCCCTTGCCCAATCAACCCAAGACTAACCAAGGACAAAACCACTGAATGACTTAGGTTAACTGACTCATTATGGTGTGGGGGAGGGCAGGAAGGGAGACATGTCAGATGTCAGAGGGTCTGTAGAGTGTCTCTCTAGAAATAAGAGGGAGGATTCTGTGGAAGTAGGGCTTAGGTGCAAGCATCAAGTGAAGCATTTTAGTGGATGGGAGTGAGTTCAAGAGTCAGCATCATTTCTGGACAATAAAATGGACCTATGATGCGGTTTCCTTGGAAACTAAGGTGTCAAATGCGTTCACATACCATAGCTACTTCTGAAGCTTCCAGGTGGAAGGTTAGCGAAGGCTGCTTCGCTCCGCGGGGATTTTACTCATCTGCACAAGAGACAGACATTTCATTATTACCGGAATAGTTTTATTTTGATATTAGCACCCCAACTAGAATACCTCTTGCAGCGTGTTTAGAAATTCTCACATCTAAGGTTCACAGCTAGGCTTGCTGATTGTCAAAGGGGGGTCCTGCAGTGGCAAGTTTGCATCCTTCCTAGTTCTAACTGGATCTGGGTAGCATCAACTGCGGGGCCCGCCAATGGTCTAGAGATCTACTGTTGCTGTAATAGGGACCTTCCACGAGGGGGCGCGCTCTTTCCATGTGCTCATAGCTGCAACGCCTGACAGGCGCAGGCCATGGGGACAGGTTAGAGCCAGGACAGTGTTTCCTTGAAGCAGTTGGTTCAGTCTTAGAAACATTGCTCCTGGCTTCTGTGTCTCTTCTTTGGTAAGCAGTTCTTAAAATTCACCAAAACAAAACGTCAAACAAACAATACTAAGAGCCACACAAGGGGAAAAAAAGGACATAAACAAACAAAACCAACTCACTGGGGGAAAGGTGAGAAAGCAGAAAAGTAAACTCTCTCTAAGTTGTAGTTGGCTTCTGCTTCTCATGAAGAACAAATCGTTCTTAAGCTCAGCCCACAGCTCTTTTGCCAGGAATAAAACCTGCCCGGAATGTGAATAAAGAACTCTTGATTTACTAAGATGAGAACAGCCTATTCACCGAAATGCCAATCTAGAAATCAGAAATTGATCAACTGCTCACATTCAAAAATTTAAAACCCTTGAATTTAAGATGGAACTTAACATTGCAGAACTTCAGAATCCCCCAGGGACCTCACGTGGTCTCTCCTGCCTTGTTTGTTGGCCTGCTCCTACTTAGCATCAGCGATGTCTCCCAGAGTCAGTGGCTTTACAGGTTAAGCATTGTGTGTCTACGATGGGGGAAGGGCAGAGGGAAAAGCTCAACAGGGATGTGAGAGAGCGAGCATCCTTGAAGTGGGGAATCAGAGGAACCCACACAGCGAGGAAAGGTACCAACGGAACAGCCTAGGAACAAAACGGTGATTGTTTGTACTAACCAGTGATCATTGATGACTGAAGGAGCTTCCGAGGGTGGAGTACACTTGCCACCTGCTCGCCTTAGCGGCTTGCCCCAGTGGGCACCACTGCCAGGAAAGAATGGGTGACGGAGATGCCGAGTGATGGAGGAGGTGCTTGTGGAAAGACTGAACTGGTGACATGACAGCTGTGACCGGTGAGAGAGAGAAAGGCCTGAGATCAATAGTGGATCATGTCATTGCCCAATGGGGTCGGCAGGATGGTGTGCATCAGTCTAGCGTTTAAGCAGAGGAAGACTCAATGCCGGAACAAGCTGCCCAGTCAAGCATCACCCTAGATCTTGGCATGGCGGAGGCCGGAGATGAGGAACCGTTCACTTTCTCGATTAGAGCTGATGAAGGGATTACTGTGTCCCATGATGCGGCTGAGGTCCATGGTGGGTCACTGGCCCTGACATGGCCGAGGTCCGTATTGATGTCTGAGAACTATGTTGTCAAATGACGACATGTGTTCATGGCCTGTGTTATGGCTTGGATCCGTGTGTTCATGTCCATGGGCCATGCTACCCCTGCAGACCATAATGATGCGATTGGCCTACGCTGGTACTTGAGACCGTAGTGATGACCAGGTCCAGGCTGCTACTGAGGGCCATGTTTGGTTCCATATCCTTAAAGCAGCCAGGTCTGTGTTGATGGCTGTAGCCTGAGCTATCCACGGAAAACCATATGGATGTCTGTGGTCTGTGTTGCAGCCTGAGCCATGTTGATGTCCACAGGCAATGCTGTCACTAGGGGCCAAATCGATGTGGGTGGCCTGCACTGCCACCTGGGTCTATGGTTATGGGTTATGTCCAGACCTGTGCTGAGGTGAAGGGTTGAGTCCTGGTCTGTGGTTCTTTGCTGCTGGGTTTGTGTTGATGTCTGTGACCCATGATGTCATGTCTTAAGACCACTTAAGGCCACTTGGATGTCAGTGGTCAGTGCTGAAGCTGAAAGCCATGCTGATGTCTATGATCCCAGCTGCATCCGGGGCCATGGCCCTACTGCAACTTGAAGCCCTGTTTGTGGTTTGTGTTGACGCTGCAACCATGTAAAAGCCCATAATCCACGCTCTCGTGGTCCGTGGTCCCTAAAGAGCAAAGAAGCTCCGTTCACAGTGATATCAATGACTACAGATGCACATTTGAGAAAGAGGGACGTAGAAGACATAGGCGACAACCCCTATCTCCACCCAAACACTCCCCCACCCCCCAAATCGTAACAGTCCAGAGAGGAAGCCATTGGAGAAAACTTATAAACTGTGATAGGATGCTACGGTGTCTCCCTCCACAGTAGATGACTTCCGGCAGCCACGCTGGAGAGAAAGGACTCAGCTTCATTTAAAGGTCAGGCCACCGAGAGGTTGACACGGGTCCAGTGAGTATCTAGATTAGATAAATTGGACTTTTTCTTTGTGTGTGTGTGTGCGTGTGTGTGGAGGGGCGGGGGGATAAGAAGGATTGGGGAGAGTACAGGGAAGGACTGGGAAACAAATGTGAGAGGAGTTTATGATGTGAAATCCCCCAAAGAATCAATACAAATATCATGATGAAAAAAAAAAGTCATCTTTGTGCAGCAAGTAAGGCACAAGGATTCCTCTCTGGGTTCATCGTCTTACCTGTTCTTAGAACCGCTTTGCCGATTACATACTGTTAACCCTATGGATGAGGGTCTTCAGCTCAAGGAGTAACTTGCTCTAAGTATACTATTTCTTTCTTTTTTTTTAATTAAAAAAATATACAGCTGGATACAGAGTTCCACAATAATCAACACGTATTAAGCCTTAATTATACTTAATAAAATATGCCTTGTTTCCTTTTTGTTTGTTGTTGTTGTTGGTTTTTCTTTTTCTTTCTCTCTCTCTCTCTCTCTCTCTCTCTCTCTCTCTCTCTCTCTCTCTCTCTCTCTCTCTTTTTGAGACAGAGTTTCTCTGTGGAGCCTTGGCTATCCTGGAACTCACTTTGTGGACCAGGTTGGCCTCAAACTCAGAGAGATCTGCCTGCTTCTGCCTCTTAAGTGCTAAGATTAAAGGCATGTGCTACCACCACCCAGCATCTTGTTTTCTTAATATTTTCTTTCTCTTCCTCCTCTTCTTCTTCTTTGAGGTATCTTTAAAAAAATTTTGCAATTATAGTATAATTACATTTCTCCCTTCCTTTTCCTTTCTCTAAGTCCTACCAAATACCCTTTCCACTCTTCTTCAAATTCATGGATCCCCCCCCCCACCCTAGTGTTAGTGCATTCATATGTATAATTGTGTGTGTATATAAATACATACATGCATACATACATACATACATACATACATACATACATAAATATATATATACATAGTTCTAAGTAAACCTGTTCTGTCTGTATGTTGTCAGTGCTAGTTCCTAAGCCAAAGTCTTTCTGAATCTGGTGACTGTGTTATTGATTAACACATTTTCCAAGGTGATGTGAGATTACGCGCCTCATTTGGCCCCTTAGCTTGACATAAAACTTGTAGTGAAGTAAGGGTTTGATGAGGTGCTCATGTCTTTAACTGTGCATTCAAAAGTGCTACTGCTCACCACTACCAGCCAACTGTGCCCTGTGGGGTTTAACTTCTGAATTCCGAGTCTCAGTTTGGCTTTGCTCCCACAATCCTTTTATTTCTCCAGTAAATTTCCCATTTCGTGCTCAATACATTGATTTCTCTCTTTCAAATTTCACCTACGTGCTATTCCATTTCACAGACTAGTGTCCCAGCAAGAAACCATTTATAGAGTTGCCAAATAGCTATAAGAGAAAGAGCAGATATGCTTGAGAAACAACTGGCTGCGCTCATTAGCTAAAACCAAAAATTTACCCAGATGACAAATCCAATGTGAAAACCAAACATGGTCCCTGTGCCCAGAGTTCTTCCTCCACACCCATTGGCAAGAAGAAAAGCAGACTCTTGGATTCAAAGCCTATTTTGTTCCAGTGGCATTGAAGGCTCAATAGCCACATCTCAGGATGTGTCCTCCGCACTTGTCACCTCATGGAAGTTGTCTAATTACCCAACTACTTTGGCCAAAAGTATGGGCTATTCTGTCCAGACTCATCATAGATTACTTCTTTGGTGTTGAGTAGGTCATACATAGCTGTACCCAAACAGGAAGTAGGGAGATACTGTTATCATAGAGGGAGCATAAAAATCTGAGAAGACCCACTATTCCTACCATACTGTGCTACATCATTTTCTTTTTTGTTGTTGTTGGTAAAATTCTTTCCTGGATTCTGAGCAGCAGTAAGGAATTTTCTGCCTAAGTCAGTTGTTTTCTCACATTTCTAATCAAGAGTTCTGATGAACACACATTTCGCCCCCATCATTTCCTTCCTAGAGTCTTGTCTCCCTAAGTGGCTCTGTTGACTGAAGCACTCTAGTTAGAAATAGAGGAATCTTCATCAATTTATCCCTTCCTCCCCATACCCTCAAATGTGGGGATTATTCCCCTTTTGGCCTTTTCCTTTTTCTGTCTCTGATTTGTCAGTGTTAACCAATGTCACTGTTGCATCTCTCCAGTTACATGCTTGGTTATGCCTTTACTATCTAGAGCTTTGTTCTGAATTAGTTTTTAGTTTGTTGATATTGTGTGTGTGTGTGTGTGTGTGTGTGTGTGTGTGTGTGTGTATTGGTATATATGTGGAGGAAGGTCAGTGGACATTTTGCAGGAGTCTGTTACCTCTACCCATCATGTGGGTCCTAAGGTAGAACCCAGGTATTCAGGCTCAGTGCTGAGGCCCCCTAAGCCATTTTCCATCAAGAGGAATGCTAAACATTCCTCAAGTGTTGAAGTAGAAGTTTGACTGCTCAGCGTGTGCAAAGACTAGCAACTGTGGCTTTCTTCCTGTAGGACTGCTAGACTACAAAGACCTCCTACAACTAACCTGTCTTCCTATGCAGTACCTCATAAACACACTGAGGTTCCAGGCTGCTGGGGTAATGGGTGTCCTTATCAGAGGTAGCTTACCCCACCTGAACCCAGCTTTCTATTGCATGTGTCTGTGAGCCTGGTTGTCAAGGTCCTAGTACCCAAGATGTCATGATATGCACTTTAGGATGATGTCAGTCTTCTCAGTGGTGGTGTGGGACTCTGACCTGTTATGCCTAGCTTGCCTTTGAACTCTCAGGTCTCTGCATCAGTTCTCACTATGGAACCTTTCTCTAGGGCCATGACATTATTGTATGTCCCTTTCATCCACTGCCAGCCAGACATTCAGCTCTTCTTATTCTTTAATAGACATACACATACTTATTCTTTTTTTTTTTTTTTTTTTTGTTTTTTTGAGACAAGGTTTCTCTGTATAGCCCTGGCTGTCCTGGAACTCATTTCTGTAGACCAGGCTGGCCTCGAACTCAGAAATCTGCCTGCCTCTGCCTCCCGAGTGCTGGGATTAAAGGCGTGCACCACCACGCCTGGCTATACTTATTCTTAAATAGACATTTATTCTTAAGATACCTTGATCTCTTGTTTCCCTTTGATATTTGTGAGTGATACATATACCACAGGTATAGGTTTAAAGAGTTCCTGTTTTCTGCACCCATTCAGACATATGATACTGGAAAAGGGTTTAACGAGCTATTCCTCAAGATTTTCACATACATATACAATGTATTTTGATCAAATCCACCTTTTACTTTCCCACCCTTAACTCCCCTGGGACACCTCCCCTCATTCCCCTTCCAACCTCATGTCATCTTCCTTCTCCTCTTCCTCCTCCTCTTCTTCCTCCTCCTCTTCTTCTTCTTCTTCTTCTTCTTCTTCTTCTTCTTCTTCTTCTTCTTCTTCTTCTTCTTCTTCTTCTTCTTCTTCTTCTTCTTCTTCCTCTTCTTCTTCTTCTTCTTCTTCCTCTTCTTCTTTTTTTTGGTTTTTCGAGACAGGGTTTCTCTGTGTAGCCCTGGCTGTCCTGGAACTCACTTTGTAGACCAGGCTGGCATTGAACTCAGAAATCCGCCTGCCTCTGCCTT
Organism: Mus minutoides; assembly: GCA_902729485.2. Classification (NCBI taxonomy): domain Eukaryota; kingdom Metazoa; phylum Chordata; class Mammalia; order Rodentia; family Muridae; genus Mus; species Mus minutoides. The sequence goes on from LR749983.1 coordinate 1,084,003, forward strand.
CCGAGTGCTGGGATTAAAGGCGTGCACCACCACGCCCGGCTCTCTCCTCTTCTTCTTGAGACATTGAGTCCAATTAGCGTTGCCCAACGTGCATGGGATTAGAATATCCAATGGATCATGAGAGACCCCAGATTACCAATATATCTATAGTTAGGGGTGGGTTTTTTTTTAGAGCCCTCTCTCATCTCTGAGGAAATACTGGCAGGCTTGATTGTATGAACGTCTAGTGCAGGTAGACCTGTCTGTTCATGAGTGCCACTTTCCTCTCATGTGAAGAACTTCTTATGTCACAGCAGTCCTCCCTCTCACCTCTGGCTCTAAAAATATATCCACTCTCTTTTATAACGCTCCTAAGCCTTGTCAGGGTCAGGGCAGGTTGTGACACCGATGTCTTATTTAGAGTTGACTACTCTACAGGCCCTTCTTCTTTGCACTTTCTCTAGTTATGAGTCTCTCTGTTGATTGATGTCCATTGCAAAGAGAAACACTCCAATGAGGCTGAGAGCTGTATTACTCTAAGGGCATGAGGCTAAGGTTTTATAAGATAGTCTGATACTCTGCCCATTTAGCAGAAAAGTAGTAATAGGTTCTCTCTATAACCCCCCCCCCCTTGCCCCCGTGATGGGTTTTTGGCAAGTTTTGCAGTAGAGATTTTCATTCAATCCTCTGGAACAGGCCTTAGTCTGATCAGAAAGTGTCTGGTTACCCCAATTCTATTCATGGCACTATCACTCCAGTAAGCATCTCTTGCCAGGCTGGTTGTTACTGTAGCTCTCAGGATACACAGCAGTGAAAGATGGTTGGTGACTTTTTCTCCCTCAGCAGCCTGCATCGCATCTTTCGGTACTGAAAACCCTAATCAACAGGAAGCCTCCAGGTCAGGACCAATTTGTTTCTCCACATGCTGTGACAAAAGTGTGTGAAGTCTTCAGCAATAGAGTCTAACCACCAAGTTCTTGTGGGCCACTGAGAACAGTGGCATAGCCTGCTTCTGTTATTGTTTTCGTTGCTATTTTTGTTTTGATGTTATTTTTGTTTGTTTATTGCTTTTTGGTTTTTTGTATGTCCAGAACCCTCCTGATCACCGGGAAGATGGGATATGCCACATCTGGCCACTGAGCTTTTTGTTTGAGAGAGTTATTTTAATCGCCCCCTAGGGTTCTGCAGCTGGTGGCTTAGAGCATTTACTTGAAAAATGCAGTACACAAGGACATGGATGCTACCTTCCACTGGAGACCTCTGACACCTCTTTTGATCATGCCTGCATTTCTTCCACCTACTTCTGGGGCTTCTTCTGATGGATTAGTCTGTCTTTGAAATCTTGAGATTTATGCCACAGTTGTCTGCACCTCCACCCTCTGTGAGAGCCAAGAACCAGCTGCTACCCCAGCCCCTGTTGGTCCACATCCTTGAATTTAATCTGTTTATTCTTTATAATCTATAATGCAATCTCCAGTCCAAGTCTAAATTCTTTTCATAACTACTTTGGGCACAGTGACAACCATAAATTCTCCTTCCCACTTGGCAGCCTTGAATTTTCATAGCTGGATATTTGCTGGGGCTTTTAAGTTATTCTAAATGCCCGAGTCAGCCAGCGGTACAGCCCAGCATGGATGGAGAACACGCAGCAATCCCCTCATTGAACAAAATCAATCTGTGCTTTGAGATGGGAAATAGTATAGATATTTACACTACAGAAATCAGAAAAGACTTGGCAAATGGCATATTTTTCTTCCTTTGGATCCTAGCTCTGGAGGAGGACTAATTTACAGAGGCCCAAGGGCCAGATTGGTAAAAGCCCTGCATGGCATCTCTCTGGACTAGTACTGGCTAGCAGGAGGGGTGGGCCTGGCATGATGGGTAATAACTAGTCTCCAGACTTTAAAATGTCTAAAGCTAAGCTCCAAACACTGCTCCTAAAGCCCCCTACTTCCGTGTAAGTGCCCTTCTAGTTAACGGCCACAGCGAGGAACATTGCCCAAGTCGTTAACGGAAACTGCATTCTGTTCCTCATCTGTGGACTTGGTGTGTCGTGCGACTGGGGGAGGGAGGGAATTGGTTTTTGGAATCGAGCTTGGCACAATACCAGCTTTTTGAAATACCCTGTGCACACTGAAGTCATTGTTCAGACTACGCTCTCTACCCTTGACCTCATCTCCCCCAACCTTGACTTTTAAGCTATGTCAGTCAATGTGATCTTAGCTTTATTAATTCTATGGTGACCTCCCTGGGACAAGCTCTTATGTTAGTCTGAATTATTTTCTTGGCACAAAGTTGTTCTCTAGCTTTCATTATTGATTCTTTTACAGTCTGCTTTTATTTGTTTTTAATATTATTATTATTTTTTGAGTTAGAGTCTTCTTATGTAGTTCCAGGTGGCCTTTAACTCATGGTCTTCATGTCCCTGCCACCGAATGCCATACTCCATTGCTGTTTTTTTATGATGATCCCCATCAGGCATGCAAGCATGGTTCTTCTAGGGCAAGGAACAGGTTTGTCAAAACAAGAATGGAGGAGAAATCTAGGCAAGGCCTGGGGAAGGCCATGGAGCTGGGCAAAGATGGCATAGGCAGTACAGATAACTAGGGAGAGGAAGAGCAGTTTAGAAATTCTGTCTGAATTACAAAAAGTACAACATGAACTCCCAGTCGTTTGGAAATGGGCCCAGGATGAAGAAAATGAGAAACACAACTCCAGCAAAGTCTCTACAGGCAAGAGTAATAACTTTGTATACTGGTGAGTCCAAAAAATGGGCTCTATAGTCTGACTTTGTCATAGCAGGTATTCAGTGTTAGGAAGCCTGGGCATATTTTAACAGAAATGACATTTTCAAACTTGGTGGTATGTGAAGATGATCGAGTTAATAACATTGACCTGACTTTCTCCTAGCAAATGATGGAATGGTTTGTGCTATTGGAAAATCTTGAGAATGGATAGATACGGTTAGGATAAGGAGAGAGATTGGTGGGGATGGAGTGAGGTGGTGATGGGTAGCATTTTGAGACAGTCTAGCTGTCCTGGAACTCACTGTTTACTCTAGGCTGACTTTACAAATCACAACAGTTGTTAGCCTCCAAAGTGCTGGGATTATAGATGTGACTCACAATGTCTGGAATTCTCTCTCTCTCCCCCTTTTCCCTCCTCCCCTTTGATAGGACCATGATTGCAAACTAAACAAACATATAATTTAAAAAAGTTATTTTGTTTACTCACTTTAACATATCACTAAGAGGAAGATACTGCAAGACGAAGCACTCACCGGGACCCTGACTCTCTTCCTTACCGCCTCACTGCTGCCCTTTCTGCTTCACTGGTCTGCTTACTGGCCCCATTACAGCCATGATGGTGACCTGGCTTCATGTCATCTTTTAGCTCATTGCTTCTTGCCAGTCTCAAGGATTCAGTACCCCTTCTCTGATGACTTGAGGTGGCTTTTCTCATTATGGCTGTCATATAGCTATATTCTATATTATATGCATATATTCATTCTATATGCTAAAGAGGTCAAACTGAATCGTTCATGAAGCTGGATCTCCATTTAGAGCCTGGTCCATGGTAAGCCTTCCTATGAATCAGTTCTACATTGTCTCAAGTAAACCAATCAGCATTAAGTGCTGCATCATTTATTCTGACCTGCAGGTGCTGCCATTGTCCCCACAGCTCACTAACAGCAGTGCCTTCTGCTCAGGTGCTAAGAACGTGAAGCTCCTAACCAGAGCACGGCCTCCACTCCAGAGTCTCCCAGGACTGACAGGTGCTGTCTCATCCATTGCTTAGGACTTCCTCTTCCTTGGTTAGCCAACCTGGAGGAGTGTTTATATCCCAGTGTTTTGTAGGGTGGAGCTGTGGGGGGATTCCTCTTCTTCATGTCATAATGCCTGGCTCCCCGAGGAAGGCTTCTCCTCCGTGACTCGGTTGTTAAGCAACACTAGTTAAAATTCACTTTCCTCCAATGTTTCAATATCCTCTACCTCGTGACTTTGCATCTATAGCTAACCCAAGCATCGAAATATTCCTGAATCTTTTTTTTTTTTTTTTTTTAAGTCTTTTTTTTTTTTTTTAAAGATTTATTTTATTTATTATATGTAAGTACACTGTAGCTGTCTTCAGGCATTCCAGAAGAGGGCGCCAGATCTCATTAAGGATGGTTGTGAGCCACCATGTGGTTGCTGGGATTTGAACTTATCACCTTCGGAAGAGCAGTCGGGTGCTCTTACCCGCTGAGCCATCTCACCAGCCCCCAATATTCCTGAATCTTAAGCAAAAGCATTAATTCCAGAAGAGAACGCTGATACATCTCCTTGGACAGGTGTCACCCCTATGCACCATCAGAAATGCCCCCCCCAACAGAGCCTGCATCTTTTTTTTTTCGGATAATAGATCTTGAGACATGAAATACAGGTAGGATGTTAGTATCTTCCTTCCTCTCATCAAGTTGCATTGATGTGAGGCTCCAGACAGAGAGGCACTGGAGCCTGTTTCCATGGCAACTGCTTCACTGCCTAGGGGAAAAACAGGACAGCAATTGAAGTCTGTGCTAATGGCAGCCCTAAAAATAATCAGTAATGTGTTGAAATCAAGTGGAAAGACCCAGGAAATAATAGATAAAATTAAACCTCAGCAATGTGGGGCTGAACCATCAAGATGCTGCTGGTTAAATCTCGTTGCAAGTGTCTTGTGCTCCAAGGTGTACAGGAACAGTTGGTGATGAGTGTATTTTGGAAGATAATTGATCATTCTTTTATTGAAATACTCATTCAAGTAACTACTAAGAAGGCAGGAGCCTTGGGTCAGCAGAGGCTCTGACTCTGGACTTTCATGGTTTTATGTGATCAAGAGACAAGAAAAGCTACAGTAATTATTGAAGATATCTTGTTTGCTGACCAGTAGCTATTCTAAAAATTTCCACTGGGTATTTGTGGGGTTGGCCATAGCCAGCCTCAGGGACAATTCAAAACAATTTATAGATTTTTATTAGTTTAGTAGAGGCCATGCAGCTAAGGTAGACGCCTGCCTGGTACTCTTATCTGTGAGTTCTGCTCAAAGCTCAGAATCTTGTTTGGTGCTTGGAGAATGTTTATAATCTTTGTTTTATCTGAACATGAAAAAGGATACATTTAATAAATGTCACTTCTGGCAGCTACTTAGTGATTAAAGGGAAAGGAAGTTTGAGAATGAAAACAGCTTTCAGGAAAAGGCCAAGGGAGTTACAGAGATGGGCTGGAATGATGGGCTGGTGCTTACAAGTACTGGTTGCTCTTCTACGGGACTCGGGTCCAATTTCCAGCATCCACAGATGCCTTATGGCCGTTGGTAGCTTCAATTCTAGGGGATTTGACACCCTCTTCTAGAATCTGTTGGCACCAAGCATGCACATGGTGCACATAGATACATCCAGGGAAAATGCTTGCACATATAAAATAAATCACAAAAAGAGAGAGAGAGAGAATGATAGAGAGACATAATGGAACTTGACTGAACTGCACGGAAGCTTCTAGATAACCCTTCTAGATCATCAGCAAGATTATTTTAATAGAAGCTTAGGTAGAGATTTCTTGTTTTCTGTTGCTTGGAGTTAAACAAATACTTCATCTTGTTAATCACCAGAGAGTAACTTCCTCCATGTGCTACACACACACACACACACACACACACACACACAGATACAGATACACACACACACACACACAGATACACACACACACACACAGAGACTTGGCTTCAAATGCTCCACAGTTAGTTACAGTGTACCTTTGAATTTGATGTACGGGTGGCCATCCTAGCCTAGAGGTTACTCCTTCTAGGGCTTAGTGGAGTGTCTAGGTGGAGGGCATGGTGAACACGACCCAATAACACTATTCTAAACTTTCCTGGACACCAAGAAAAGCTGTTAGTGGAACTAATCTAGTATCTAGACCTTTATTTTGACCCAAGGAGAAAGATATGTACCATAGCAGCAAATCTGTTTGTGTGCATGTGTGTATGTGTGTGTGGGAGCATGTGTGTGTGTGTGTGTGTGTGCTCTCATATTCAGCTGTATCACAGAGCCAGAATTCTCTGTGGGCTTAGTCCTAGGCAAAGAAAATCTTCTGAAATAGAAGTCAGAACAAGTTGTAATAGTGACACGGAATGACAATAGGGTAGGTGAAAATGACAGGAGAGTGTCTGGGTTTTAAGTAAAAAATCTGGAGTCAACTGTCTTTTAAGTTCTTATTTAATGTTTTTTTTTAAGCTGTTTTAAAACTAGATTACTTTTTTCTATCATCTTTAGAAAAAATATCAAAATCATTTAGTATGTAAAATTTTTATTAAAGAATAGACAACCAAAATATGCTAGATAAGTATTTTTTTTTTTTTTTTTTTTTTTTTTTTTTTTTTTTTTTTTTTTTTTTTTTTTTTTTTTTTTTTTTTTTTTTTTTTTTTTTGGTTTTTCGAGACAGGGTTTCTCTGTATAGCCCTGGCTGTCCTGGAACTCACTTTGTAGACCAGGCTGGCCTCAAACTCAGAAATTCGCCTGCCTCTGCCTCCTGAGTGCTGGGATTAAAGGTGTGCGCTACCACGCCCGGCGATAAGTATTAGTATGGTTTTAGGCAACTAATCAATAATATTAACAATTTATTAAAGTTTTGAACTGATGCTGTTTATGTTGTATATCTATTTAAAAATCTGTAGTACATTTTGGGATATTTTTCTAAGTATTCTCATTATTATCTTTTGCCTCTTCTACTGAAACGAGGTCATCTGTACTAAATACTTGTCAGAGCTGTCTGCCTCTTGCTTGTGTGCTGGGGATGCTGTCTTCTTCCTGCGAGTAGGTCTTTCTCCGGCATTTTCCTTCAGTCTAAAGGAAGGAGGAACATGTTGGAAGAGCAGGTTATTTTCTTATTATTTTAAAACCCCAGTGACAAGAGGCAGCTTAAGCCCCTGCCCTGTGTCTGCATGGTTTCATTTTTGTGGGGCTGCTATAACAAATGACCATAAACTGTGTCGTTTAAAAACGACTGACATTTAGTTTGTCACATTTCTGGTGGCTCAGATCTGAAATGACCGTACTGGCAAGGTCATGCTATTTGTGAGTCCTCTGAAGACTCCTTCCTTGCCTCTTCTCAGCTGTGGTACTGGGAGCAGTACTCAGTATCCCTGTAGCTGCCTCACTCCAACCTCCTCCTATACTGTCACACGACTTTCCTTGAGTCTCCGTGTGCCCCTGAAATTTTAATAAGGATCCTGGACACTGGATTTGGAATCCACCTTAATCCCTTATGACTTCATCTTATATGCCTGCCACAGTTTTGTAATAAGGCTACATTGTAAAGTCCTGGGGGTGGTGGTACAGATATAATTTTATTTTGAGACAAGGTCTATATGCTGGCTAGTTTTATGTCAATTTGACACAAGCTAGAGTCATCTAAGAGGAAGGGACCCAATTAAGAAAATTCCTGCGTAAGACTGGTCTGCAGGCAAGACTGTAGAGTATTTTCTTAATTAGTGATTGAGGTGAGAAGACCCAGCCCACTGTGGGTGGAGTCATCTCTAGGCTGGTGGTCCTGGGTTCTATAAGAAAGCAAGCTGAGCAATCCATTGGGGGCAAGCCAGTAAGCAGCATTTCTACATGGCCCCTACATCAGCTCTGGCATCCAGCTTCCTGCCCTGTTTGAATTCCTGTCCTGACTTCCTTCAGTGATGGACTATGATGTGGAAGCACAAGACAAATAAATCCTTTTCTTTCCAACTTGCTCTTAGTCATGGTGTTTTATCACAACAATAGTAACCCAAACTAAGACTGTCTCATTGTAGAGCAGGCTGACCTCAAACTGACCATGTCGTTCATGTTGGCCTTAAACTCACCTCCGTTACGTTAGGTCAGCAGGAAGTATTTTAAACATGGCTTATCTTTAATGTGACAGCATGGTCTGATAGTTCTGTTGACATAATAATAACAAAGTCAAATGACAGGAAATTTTGTGCAGTGAAGAGATCACTTAATTTGTACCTAGGATCTCTGACTGTGGTCGGCTCCTGTCTGACCATGGCCAGTTCTGTGTGACTATGACCATGCCCTGTGTGTGACTATGACCATGTCCTTTGTGACTGTGACTATGCCCTGTGTGACTGTGACCATGCACTATGTGACTGTGACCATGTCCTGTGTGATTGGGGCCATATCCTGTGTGACTGTGACCATGTCCTGTGTGACTGGAGCTGTGTCCTGTGAGACTGTGACCATGTCCTGTGTGACTGGGGCCATGTCCTGTCTGATTGTGACCATGCCCTGTGTGACTGTGACCATCTACTGTCTGATTGTGACTGAGTTCTGTCTGGATTCTCTTGCGTTACATATTGCAGAATCCTCAACTTATTTCCTTTATAAAATCAGTGAGTTAAATATAGTTCACCTTTCAAACTGCTTCCATTCCCTATAAAAATTCAACTACATCTCGACTACCCAAATATATTGTTTCCTTCTTAAATAAAATATATGTTTGTGTTTATTCTTCTTGGGGCTTATAGACTTTCTTGAACCTGAATAAGTATTGGCAATCGTCTATACAAAAGCTATTTAGTCTCCCTTTCCGAGTTTCCTTAAGCTTTGCACTTTAAATAAGCTTTGTTGCCAGGTCTGTTAAGTCTCTGATGCTTTTATGACTTTTCCATACTCTAATTTCAGCTTCCTGTGGGACAATTTAGCTGTTTCCCTTCCAACTGTGTCTATTCTGGTTTTTAATCAGCTGACTTTGCAATCTTCCTCTACAGTGGGTCTTGTTCCCAGTCCAGTGATTTTCTACATTCCTTGGATTGATACCTCTTATCGGTTTGAACAATCTCTGTCCTCTTTTGGTTGTCATTTCTGCTCATCAATATCTGATCACATCTTGAATCTTTTACTATATCCAATGCATCTCTGATTTTTACAATTTATTTTTATCACTTTTAATATTTTCTACAAAACTTGATTTAATTATATAAATCTTATATTTTGCTTTGTGAACTTAGACTTTAAAACTAGCCCCCAAATTTAATTCAGATTAATTTTTTTTTTTTGTATGAAGCAGTCCTAGCTGTCCTGGAACTTGCTTTATAGACCAGGGTGGCCTTGAATTCATAGAGAACCTCCTGCCTCTGCTTCCCTAGTGCTGGGATGAAAGGTGTGTGCTACCACACATGGCTTTAAAATTTTTTTGAATCAATAGTGTCCTTTTTATTTCACTCTTAGTTTGAATATTCTGTGTGAATTCTGTCAGTTCTCATTTTTTGTTCATATTTTGAAGTATTTTCTTTTTATTCATTAAATATTATTTTAAAATTCAAGTCATCAGTAGACCTATCTCTTTAAATTCTTTTTTAAAAATTAGATATTTTCTTAATTTACATTTCAAATGCTATCCCAAAAGTTCCCTATACCCTCCCCCCACCGTGTTCTCCTAACCACTCACTCCCAATTCTTGGCCCTGGCATTACACAGTATTGGGGCATATAAAGTTTGCAATACCAAGGGGCTTCTCTTCCCGATGATGGCCGACTAGGCAATCTTCTGCTACATATACAGCTATAGACATGAGCTCTAGAGGTTCTGGTTAGTTCATATTGTTGTTCCTCTTATAGGGTTGCAGAAACCCTTCAGCTCCTGGGATACTTTCTCTAGCTTCTCCATTGGGGGCCCTGTGTTCCATCATATAGATGACTATGAGCATCCACTTCTGTATTTGCCAGGCACTGGCATAGCCTCACAAGAGACAGTTATATTAGGATCCCTTCAGCAAACTCTTGCTGTCCTATGCAATAGTGTCTGGGTTTGGTGACTGATTATGGGATGGATCCCCAGGTGGAGTGGTCTCTGGATAGTCTATCCTTTCATCTTAGCTCCAAACTTTGTCTCTGTAACTCCTTTCATAGGTATTTTGTTCCCTATTCTAAGGAGGAATGAGGTATCCACACACTGGTCTTCCTTCTTGATTTTCTTGTGTTTTGCAAATTGTATCTTGGGTATTCTAAGATTCTGTGCTGCTACATCCACTCCAGTAGCAACCCGCGTGACAGGCTGGAAAGTCTAGGCGCGGTCCCAGAGCAAAAAACCTGGGACTTTAGTCTCCTGGAATTGTGGCATCCTGTATAAAGAATGCTCCAAGGTCCTTGATTTAGTTAGTAAATAGATCTGTGTGCTTTTTCCCTAATATTGCTTCATTATAAGTGTTCCTAAAGANGAAGCCCTTGCCCCTGGCTCTTAAGTTTAAGCTGACCTCAGGTGGAATTGCTTTTGATCCCAGTGTTAACCTTGAATCTTATCCCAGTTGGTTCTTGCCAGTCCTTCCTCGCTTGTATTACTGTTTTGTTATCTTGCTGGTGTGGCACCTAACTTCCCCATTTTCTTCTGTATAAAAGTCTGATGCTTAATTTGACACATCAAATTACACTCAGATACTACAAGCTCCCTTGTGTGTCGTGTCTGTTTGTCACTCGCCGAATCTTTGCCCACTTCCTCAAGAGAACTCGACCCACGCAGACAAGGGATCCAGAGGTCTGTGGCACTGTGCTAATATCTGCTTATCAGTGTGTGCATAGCTAGTGGCTACTTTTGTGATTGGGTTACCTCACTAAGGATGATATCCTCCAGATACATCCATTTGCCCAAGAATTTCATAAATTCATTGTTTTTAATAGCTGAGTAGTATTCCATTGTGTAAATGTACCACATTTTCTGTATCCATTCCTCTGTTGAGGGACATCTGGGTCCTTTCCAGCTTCTGGCTATTTTAAATAAGGCTGCTATGAACATAGTGGAGCATGTGTCCTTATTACCAGTTGGAACATCTTCTGGGTATATGCCCAGGAGAGGTATTGCTGGATCCTCTGGTAGTACTATGTCCAGTTTTCTGCGGAACCGCCAGACTGACTTCAAGAGTGGTTGTACAAGCTTGCAATCCCACCAGCAATGAAGGAGTGTTCCTCTTTCTCCACATCCTCTCCAGTATCTGCTGTCACGTGAATTTTTTGATCTTAGCCATTCTGACTGGTGTGAGGTGGAATCTCAGTGTTGTTTTGATTTGCATTTCCCTGATGATTAAGGATGTTGAACATTTTTTTCAGGTGCTTCTCAGCCATTCGGTATTCCTCAGTTGAGAATTCTTTGTTTAGCTCTGTACCCCATTTTTAATGGGGTTATTTGATTTTCTGTAGTACAGCTTCTTGAGCTATTTGTATATAATGGATATTAGTCCCCTATCAGATTTAAGATTGGTAAAATCCTTTCCCAATCTGTTGGTGGCCTTTTTGTCTTATCGACAGTGTCTTTTTTGCCTTACAGAAGCTTTAAAATTTTATAAGGTCTCATTTGTCAATTATTGATCTTACAGCATAAGCCATTGCTATCCTGTTTAGAAATTTTTTTCCCTGTGCCCATATCTTCGAGGCTTTTCCCCACTTTCTCCTCTATAAATTTAAGTGTCTCTGGTTTTATGTGGAGGTCTTTGATCCACTTAGACTTGAGCTTTGTACAGGAGATAAAAATGGATCAATTTTTATTCGTCTACATGATAACCGCCAGTTGTGTTAGCACCATTTGTTGAAAATGCTGTCTTTTTTCCACTGGATAGTTTTAGCTCCCTTGTCAAAGATCAGGTGACCATAGGTGTGTGGATTCATTTCTGGTTTTTCAGTTCTATTTCATTGATCTACCTGTCTGTCTCTGTACCAGTACCATGCAGTTTTTATCACAATTGCTCTGTACTACAGCTTAATGTCAGGCATGGTGATTCCCCCAGAGGTTCTTTTATTGTTGAGAGTAGTTTTTGCTATCCTAGATTTTTTGTTATTTCAGATGAATTTGCAAATTGCCCTTTCTAACTCAGTGAAGAATTGAGTTGGAATTTTGATGGGATTGCACTGAATCTATAGATTTCTTTCCGCAGGATATCCATTTTGACTATATTAATCCTGTCAATCCATGAGCATGGGAGATCTTTCCATCTTCTGAGATCTTCTTCAATTTCTTTCTTTAGAGACTTGAAGTTCTTGTCATACAGATCTTTCATTTCCTTAGTTAGAGTCACACCAAGGTATTTTATATTATTTGTGACTATTGTGATGGGTGTTGTTTCCCTAATGTCTTCCTCACCCTGTTTATCCTTTGTGTAGAGAAAGGCCATTGATTTGTTTGAGTTAATTTTATATCCAGCTACTGCACTGAAGCTGTTTATGAGGTTTAGAAGTTCTCTGGTGGAATTTTTAGGCTCACTTATATATACTATCATATCATCTGCAAACAGTGATATTTTGACTTCTTCCTTTCCAATTTGTATCCCCCTGATCTCCTTTTGTCGTCGAATTGCTCTGGCTAGGACTTCAAGTACTATATTGAATAGGTAGGGAGAAAGTGGGCAGCCTTTTCTAGTCCTTGATTTTAGTGGGATTGCTTCAAGTTTCTCTCCATGTAGTTTGATGTTGGCTACTGGTTTGCTGTAGATTGCTTTTATTATGTTTAGGTATGGGCCTTGAATTCCTGATCTTTCCAAGACTTTTATCATGAATGGGTGTTGGATTTTTGAGGTTGGCAACTATCATTATGTGCTCATTAATTAATTATCAATTAATCATTAATTGAAAATTGATCATTAATTAATTGACCATTAGTTTTAAGATGTGCCTCTTCCCCAGTGCCTGGTTGTAACAAGTGCCTTCCACTTTGAATCCCAGGCTTTGGATTCAGTAGTGTTGTTCACCTGTTGAAATCTCTGGATTAGATCCTGCTGGCTGCTGTGATCTGTGACAGTACTTTGGAGCTTGCCTTGCACACAAAGAGTAGAGTTGAAAGGGAAGGTTGAGGGAGAATGTGTGTGTAAGCTTTAGGTTTGCTCTCAGGTTCTTTTCTCTCGAGTAGCTTGCTCTTCAGACCGAAGGTCCATAGGCATCTGTCCTAGTTGATTCTCTATTGCCTGGATAAAACTCCATGACCAAAAGCAACTTGAGGAGGAAAGGGTTTATTTCATCTTACAGCTCACAGTCCATCACAGAGAGAAGTCGGGGCAGAAGTTCAATGCAGGGACCTGAAGGTAGGACCTGAATGAAGCACAGACCTTGGAGGAACAATGGTTATAGGCTGGGTCTCCATGGTTTGTTCAACCTTCTTATACAACCCAGACTCACCTTCCCAGAGGTGGCACTATCCACAGTGGCCTGGGCCTTCCCACTTCAATCACTAACCAAGAAAATGCCGCTTAGACTTTTCAACAGGCCAATCTAATGGAGACATTTCTCAGTTTCGATTCTTTGTTCCCAGATGGGTCAAGTTGACAAACAATTGATCAGCACAGCATCCTCACTTGACTCACCTCAGACCTATGAGACCGTTGCTTGTTTCTTGGATTCTCTGCACTTCCACCATAATTTGGAAAATGCCTTTAGAAAAGTTCCAAGGTAGAGGTTAGGGTGGCTCATGTCAGTCCCTCCATCAGGGCTCATGATGGGCAGCACCGCTTGGTGTCTGGGTGCCAGTGCTTCCAGGGGGTTGATTATGTATATTTATAAATTTAAAGTTATTTTTAGTAGATTCAGATCAATATATGCTATAATACTGGGTCTAGAATACAATTAAAAATTTAATTACAGCAATGATTATTATTTTTAATTACAGAAATGTGAAGTAAGCATGCAGAGAGAAACAAAGAAAGATCATGCAGCACTGGGCTGGAGAGGTGGCTCTGTAAATGCTATTTGCTCTTGCAGAGGACCTGAGTTTGCTTCCCAGAACCCACGTGGTACGCCTCAATCATCCATAATTCCACTTCTAGGGCTCTAGCTTCTTTGTCAAGAACAAAAATACACAGGCAGAAATGTAGGCAAATGGCTTTTACTGATAAAGTAAATAAAACAATTTTTAAAAAAATTATGTGGTACATGTCACATGACCACTCTGTCCTTTATACATTTTATACATGAGTCAGAGTTGGATCTTTTCTTTATCTATTTATGATTTTTTTCAATTCAAATAAATGATATTAACTTGTCCAAGTTTTAAATTTAAGAACCTTTTTGTTTTTGTTTTGCTTTAAAAAGTAATTTATTTTATTATTTATTTATTATATGTATGCAAATGCATCACTGTACACCTGAGTTTGTGCACATGCATGTGCATGCTCACGGAGGCCAGAAGAGGGTGTTGGATCCCCACTGGATTACAGGTGATTGTGAGCTGGAATGTGAGAGCTGAGAACTAAATCTGAGTTCTCTGCAAGAGAAGGAAGCACTCTTAACCACTGAGATACCTCTTTAGCCCTTTGCTTTTAGGGAACTTCTTTAAAATGTGTTATATACATTTTCCTTATATATTTTGAGACTAATCTTGAGGTACCATAATCTGTAGGAATTTCTAGCTTGACATATTAATTGAAGCATAACGTTACATTTTAACACCAAACCCTGTTAACTATGGAAAACTTGAAGCTAATAAAGTGTTTAATAATGTTTAATAAAAAGTATTCACCAAGGTTTTCAGACAAACTTTCGTTGTAGAAACTCCAGGCTCATCTTACTAAACTTTTTTTTTTTTTTGCTTATTTTAGTCATATATTTTAAATGGTAAGTTACCCACCTCTTAGATGAAACTCGACTTCTTTCTTTTGAATGTGTGTGTATGGTGTGTTTGTGTGTGTGTGTGTGTGTGTGTGTGTGTGTGTGTGTGTGTGTTTGAGGGCCTGGAGCTGATGGCAACTCAGTTGCTCTCTACTTCATTTATTAAGGCGGAGTCTCTCACTGAACATAGAACACCAGCATTTCTGGGTAGTCTAGTCAGCTAACTTGTCCCAGGAATCACCTGTGTCTACATCATGAATGTTGGGGTTCAGGAGGCTGTCATGCTTGCCGGTCTCATGTAGGTTCTTAGGATCTAAGGGAACCTCATGAAAATGGTGCAGCTCTGTGGGGAAAGGCTTCCCCAGTGGAAGAGCTATTTATTGCTCCAGGGTGGGGGAATGGTTTCTCCACTGCAAGAGTGAAGTTCTGTTCTGGGAAGTGGGATGTCTTATAGCTCTGAAGGGAAAGGTATCCTTGCATTTGGGAGCCAAGGAATACCACAAAGTCACACAGCACAACAAACCTCATACAAGAGATTTATTGGGAGGAGAACTATCCAGGAGGGTGGCTGACTGCTTGGGAGAGAAAAAGAAGCAAGGAGCTGAGCAGAAGTCATGGTGTATATGGGATTTTTTGTGGAATGGAGCAGAGCTTTCCAGTGTGAAGGTTGGTAGGATTTCAAGTCCAGAGATTGGGGTGAGTCCAGGGATCAGTGAAATTTCAAGTCCCAAGTTTGATCTTTGTGGTGGTTTGAATAGGGTTAGCCTGAATAGATTCATGTGTTTGAATGCTTTGCTATAGGGAATGGCACTATTTGGAGGTGTGGTCCTATTGGAGAAGGTGTGTCACTCTGTAGGTGGGCTTTGAGGCCTCCTATGCCCAAGTTCTATCCAGTGTGGAAACGAGTCCCTTCCTGGCTGCCTGTGGAAGACATTCCCCTTCTGCTGTCTAAGAATCGAGATATGGAACTCTTGGCTCCTCTAGTACCAAGTCTGCCTAAATGATGCCATGCTTCTGACCAGGATGATAATGAACTGAACTTCAGACTGTAAGCCAGCCCCAGTTCCATGTTTGTACCTTGGGCATGATGTCTCTCCACAGCAATGAAAACCTTATGAGAGACTTTTTACTCTGTACGGCAGAAGCTGGGTCCGGCCTTTAGGGAGAGTTTTCTGTGGATAGAACCTAGTGGTTGTAGGTCCTCAGGGGCGGGGCCAGACCGCTCTCTGGATTTCAGGAGCTCACACTTGTGCAAGGACTTTATTCACTAGGCAACCTCTTTGGCTCTGTAACTTAACTGCACTTAATACATTTAAAGCATCTTTTTATTCTTAAGCAAAAGGAGTTTTTTCTTGTCTTTTCAAGTAATCGTTGGTTCGGTTTGAAATTCTTGACAGGTTTGAAGATAATTAATTAACTACACTAAACTAATTCTACAGTTACACAAACCAGCTCCACACTGTTACTGAGCAGACCATAGACTTGGTATGAGTAGAATGGCCATGTCTGAGGTTACATGTAGGCATGAGGTACTTAATTATGTTGATACAAATGGAGCAACAATTGATATGGGAAGTGAGAGGATTTTGCTAGGTTTGAGCAGGCTCTAAGGGTGGTAAATGTGGCAGAAGATGCATAAAGTGCTTGAGGATGTTAGAGTGGAGCCCAAGCTACAAGATGGGATCCTTAACCAGTGATTCTCAACCTTCCTAATGCTGTCACCCTTTAGTACAGTTCCTCATGTGGTGGTGACCTCCAACCATACAATTATTTCATTGCTACTATCATAACTGTAATTTTGCTACTATTAGGAATCATAATGAAAATATACAGGATATCTGATATGTGACTCTTGTGAGGGTCAAGACCCACAGGTTGGGAATCACTGCTATAGACTCTGATGACTGACCACAGTTTTTGTATTTTATTATTAATTCTAAAGTAACTTGATAAAGATCTCAAACAGTTGCTTCATATAATTAGTTGATAAATTAATTTTATTTTCAAGGCAAAGTCTCCCTGTATAGCCTTGGGTGGCCTGGAACTCATTATGTAGATGATATTGGTCTTGAACTCATAGAGATTTGCTAACTTATGCCTTCTGGGATTAAAAACAGGTGTCACAATATCCCTTGTTCAAAAAATATTTTAAATGAGAAAAGAAAAGGAAAGAATAATGTAGCCTTCTAGCAGTATGGCAGGGAGACTGGTCAAACATGAAGCTTTTCCATAAAAGAGAGATGCCTGCTAGGAACAGAGCAGCTAAAGTGACTCAGTAATAGCTAGCTCATCCCTGACAGTGTGTAAATGGGAATGGATAACTGTGATCCTCTGATTTTGGTCACAGTTAATGAGTACTCCTGAGTTGTATTTGTTTCCTTCCTGGTAGTGATAAAGCTAATATTATTTGTTTGTTTGTTGTTATAGTAAGGTGTTTCATATATTAATTAACTTATTCCTTATACCAACCCAGGATGGGTTGCTATGATTAAGAAATAGAATTAATTTATTATTAATAAATTTACTATTATTGTTATCAATCACCATTGTTCTAGTAGTGTGTGTGTGTGGGGGGGGATATTTTTGTGAGTATATACATCAGATATCTTCCAAAATCACATCTATACTTTTTGAGAGATGACCTCTCACTGAGCCTGAAATATACTGATCAGCTACAAGGACTGGCCAGAGAGTTCCAGGGATCCCCTTGTCTCTGTCTCTATAATGGTGGGGTTACAAGCAGCACCTGGATTTTTAGGTGGGTACTAGAGATCGGAACACAGGTCTTTATGCCTGCCCAAGCTGTCTCCCCAGGCCCTGTTCTGTATTACAGAAAGGTATTAGAGGCGTAGGAGAGGTGTGTCCTATTTAGCTTAAAAGCAGCAAATTACCGGGAAGAAAAAGCTATACTTTCTGATTCACACTTAATCTTTTTGTGACAAAGCTTTCTGATTTCAATTATATTGCCAAGGCACTAACTATACCTGTGTAGATTCCACTAATTACTTACAACTTTAAAAGGCAAAAATCACCCATGAATTGAATCCAAAGCAGCATGGAAAATATACTCCTGATTATAGGATATAATCATGAAGCAAATTCTAGGTAATGTGTTACATTAGTAACTTCTGACAACCGTGTCATGAACCTGAAATCATGCACTGATCATGGGCTTTAGCTATGCCTGTCTCCTTACCATCGATGTAGAAAGTTTAGCTATTACAGGAAGTGGGAAGAGTGAGCAAGCTAACATCCTTCCAATCACTGTGGTAAGTGCTTTACATGCAAGGTCTAGTTTTAGAACCACCTCATGAACGACATAAAACTGTCCTACATTTTTCAGACGAGGGAACAGAAGAAGTCAACTTCTTGCCCAAAGCACCTAGCTGAAGTAAGAATTTTTGCTTACAGATTCTTCAACCTCACCTAATGATATGCAAATTGGCAATCATAAACTCTATTGCCTACTTCCATGTTGTGAGCAATTAGTGCAAAAATGAAACAAGGAATTGCCTCTGAGCTGGTAATTACTGCAGTCAAGGATGGCTCCGTTCTCTAAAGAACTGAAATCCATTGTGCATTCTCTCCTGTGGAGGAACAGCGAAGGTGTGTGTGCTGTACTTAGGAAAAGACCACTCATTCTTCTGAAGACATTTATTATTCTTTTGTGCCTGTGTACCCTTTCCTTTTTTTATTTTAGAACAGACTCCAGGCTTCTGATAAAAGGCTTTTAGGTTTCTATACTTTAGTTGCTCTACAAGTTATGTGAGCATGGGCCCTGAGCTTCCTTGGGAAGCAGGGTAATTTTAGTATAGAAGTCTGCCACTTAGCATGGGGTTGCTTTCTTCTGGATGCTTCCCTTAGATAGCTTGTCCACACCCAACCATGCCTGTTCTTGATTTTCATCCTGTAGATGGTGAATTGTAATCTTTCTCAGATTTTTTTCCCACTGCGGTTGAGCCATGCATGACGATGTATGAAAGACCACATGCATAAACTTTATAAACCGATAGGCTGAATTTTGAAGACAGTATTTCCTAGCTACATGTTTAGAGAAAGAGGCTGAATCCATAGGGCTGGGGAAGTGACGTTGAGTGACTATGATATTAACTTATTTTGCTTCTGTGAATTCAGTGACTGAAGGGGCAAGAAGAAAACTGAAACCCTCAGGATGGGGCAGCATAAAGCAACCATAGATAAGATGACTGACTTTGAATCTTCTCACAGCTTTTGGCTTTATTGTCCTTCCTCCTCCAGCACTTTCTTCCCCTCTCATCTTTCTTCCTTGCTTGTGGAGTCTCATCAAGGACCGCGGTTCTCAGTGTTTGGATTCCCTGTGTCAATTCAGACACTGGCACTTCCTTCCAAAGTGTCCAATTTGGTAGATCTGGTGGCTACAGCTAAGGGGTTTGCTCTCTTAGGAAACTTCCAGGTGTAGCTGGTGCTGCGGGGCCACGGCAGTGATCTGAACTGTGTCAGGCAAGGAGCCGTGCTTTGTCATCTTAATATTTTTCAATCATTAATTTATTTACCCAACGTTTACCAAGATACTATTGAGCCAAGTAAAAGTTGTCTCTGTTTGCTCTTTATTGCTGTGAAAAGTATGAAAAGCAACCTGGGAAGGAAAGGGTTACAGTCCAAGTGAGGGACATGAGGTTGGAGGTGGGAATTGGAGGAGAGACTATGGAGGAACATTAGTTACTGCATTCCCCTGACTTGCTTGGCTTGCTTATAGCTGCAAGGACCACTTGCCCTAGGGTGGCACTGCCTACAGTGGGCTGGGTCTTCCACATCAATCATTAACCAACAAAATGCTCCAACAAGCCAATCTGCTGGAACCACTTTCTCCCGAGAGATTCTCTCTTCACAATGTTCTCTAGTTTGTCTCTAGTTAACAAACAAAACAAAACAACCTTAACCAGGTCAAATGCCCTAGAAATTTATGCATTCTACAGAAACCCTGGTTTTTGGCCACCATTCAGCAGTTTCGTAAATGCTAAATGGTTTAGTAGTCTATGAAGGGGTTCTAACTCGGCAAAGTGTGGCAAAGACAGGCCTGACCATGGCAAACATTGTAAGGCAATCAGGTTTTGCCCTTTGACCTCTTTTCCTCTCCCTTGCTAAAACTTACCACATCCCTAAAGCTGGCCCCTGATGTCTATCCCCTTATTTGGTCACTGATTCATTCCTGAGACAAAATACATTATTTGGTCCAATGATCAAAATTCATTATTTGGCTAGTTTGCTCACTCAGGATTTGCCAGTTCACTCTAGCACAGTATTCCCACTTCTCTCCTTAAAAAGCCACTCCTGCCCAAATACCCTCTCTTGCTTCTCTTGCTTCTCTCCTTTGTGTTTGCTGCTGCCACCGCCTGCTGCTGCTTTGCAGTCTCCCTGCCTTGTTTGCCCCTCCAGCGTAATCAATCTCCTTTGTGCTGAGAATTTGTTGTCTGGGTATGTCCTGTACTGATTCCGATTCCAGGGGCCAACTTCTTTCAGTCTGTGGGTTCGCCAAGCATTCTTCAGCCGGAATGACTTGAATTGCTGGCTGTCACTCTCCTGCTTGAGATAAGCCCAGCAGCACCCTCAATAAAGCTCTTAATTGTGTCTCAGGGGTGTCAGCGGTTGTCACTCACTTGCTTATAACCCTGTCAGTTCTGGTTACTCCACGTAAACCTTGTTTGTGCATGTTTCCTGTCCATGAAGCAGCTTAAGGGCACGTCACCGCTGCACCTGTCACTGCTGCTGTATGAATGTCATGGTTCACCCCATGGATGCTGCCCTGCTATGCTCCACCTAGACAACATGTGCCTGAAAAGCACTGGTGACAGCAAGGTGTCGTTGGACCCTGTGTCACATCTCCTCAGCTAGAGCTGTGTTGCATGTATCTCATTATATCTCAGAATACGCAAAGATACCTCAAGCAGGGTCTTCCTACAGTTACCATGAATCTATTAGAGCTGCAGGACTGAGAATGGTTGGGTTGGGCAGGGATTATGATATTATCCCGGGCTGTCTTTCCTAATCTAGGTTTTTGATCAGTTCGTAACACATGTATGGGAAGTTACACATCCACATATCAGATATGCTGCACATATTTGAACCATAGATGGTGGCATATAAAAACCACCAGCTTTAAATGAATGAGAAATCCCACTTTTCTCCCCCCTTTGCCTCCTGTACTTGTGTCATGTTTATTTATAATTCTGAAGCATTTGCTAAATTTAATCTAGCATAGCTAAGAGGCCTTTCTTTCTTCAAATACAATCTCATAG
The DNA here is from genome assembly GCA_902729485.2 of Mus minutoides. NCBI lineage: Eukaryota > Metazoa > Chordata > Mammalia > Rodentia > Muridae > Mus > Mus minutoides. The sequence goes on from LR749983.1 coordinate 1,104,843, forward strand.
CTTATTTTCTGTTGTATAAACTGTGCTTGAGGTAAGGGGAGATGATTTACAGTTCTGGTCTAATTTCTTGCTAGGGGCCCAAGCGTTGAGCCAGTTGTGAGCAATCTTTACTTATGTGCAAAGATGCAGATCTATTGCTGTGTGTTTCTCTCCAGGCTGTGGGTATTCTGGGTCCAGTACGCAGCCACCGATTCTTCCCCACGAGTGGTCTGCTGGCAGGGGTCAAGGGCACACACTAAGGACTTACTGCCCATCTCTGAAATAGAAGCATTTAGTCTAGATTCTCTGCATATTTTGGTAATAGCTTACGTAGTCTTCAGTTAATTTTCCAGATTTTTTTTTCCCTGTTGAAGCCAAAGGATTGACTCATCAGATAGGAGCATAGCTGCCCTTGTATGGGACCCACGCTCAATTTCCAGCACCTACATGGTCATTCACAGCCTGAGTTCCAGAAGATCTGACTGAGACTGTCTCCTGACCTCCAAGGGCACCACACACACACACACACACACACACACACACACACACACACACATATACACATACACACAGTGCACAACATACATACAGGCATAATGTTCATACACAATAAATAAAGTAAATATATCTAAAAATAAATTAAAAATCTCAATAACTCTGAATTGAAGCAAATATGAATTATTCTAACATTCATAAAACACCAAATGATTATAAGTCCTTCTTTCTTTAAACTTAAATTGGCTGCTATATATTTTTGGAGGGTTGAGACAGAGTCTTCCTATATATTTCTGGTTGTTCTAGGATTTGCTTTGTAGACCAGGCTGGCTTTGAACTCACAGAGACCCCCTGCTTCTGCCTCCAAATTGCTGATTTTAAAGTCATGTGCCATGATGTCTGGCATGGATTTGATGTGTTATGGTATGGTCTGTTTATGCAAACATTTTTGGTAATTCAACAGGACCATTTTAACACACTGCTTTAAAGAAATGATACCACCTTTCTAGGGAAGTTAGGCTAAATGGATTGTGGCAGGACATTTCTTTACTGGGGCCAGGAGCATCCTTTTGCTCTTAATCAGTTTTAGTCAAAGATCAAGAACACATTTAAGACCATGCGATGTCTCTTGGGAATACGGCTAATGTATCTCTTATGTCTGAGCAACTGCAAGCTGTGACAATGAATGTCGGGTCGCGGATTTATTAGGACATCTCTGAGGAGACAGGTTCTCCTGAAGTGCTCACGCCACTGCAAGTCAGGGTAGACATGGAACTCCGTAGGGATGGTTTCTGTGAGGGAACTTCTCATGCTACATGGATGTTTGCAGGTTTCTACAAAACAGTGTAAGACATGGGACTCTCTGCACACAGTTCAAGGAAAAATTAAAATACACAGTGCTATCTAAACAGTTGCAAGCTGGTAAGGTGGTTCACACTTGGAATGTTAGCATTTGTGAATCCGAGGCGGGAGGACTGCTGTGAACTCTAGGCTAGACCCTGTCTCAAAATAGTGGCAAGATCTCACCACCAACCAAATAGCAACAGCAATAACAAAGACATAAAAAGAAACACAAAAACCAAACCCAAACAAAATCTAGTTAAAAACCATATTCCTTCTTACCAATAATGCACCTATATCACAGTATTTCAAGGATTACGAAGCTGAGAGTACTTCAGTTCCCTGGCAGGGCAGCTTGGCATTATCCAGGCCTGGAGTGAAAATAGTCAGCAAACCCACGAGTAATTTCCATGTGGGAAGCAGGAGAGAGGCTGCAGTTGAATTGAGGTTCTAGAGAAGTGGTGTATCTGCCAGGTGTACCAACCACTGTGTGCCCTGTGGACTCAAACCCCCAACCTTCTGAAAGCTATTGGCACAATAAAGAATGCATAGGGACTCTCACTGAAAAGTCACTCACTAAATCTTCCCTTTTCTTTGTTGACCCTTGCTTGTTACATGTTACATACCTAAGAGTGGGCATTCACTGTGTTCTGAGATGAAGTGTGGGTCACCACATGAAGGGAATTTACCAAGGGTGCTGATAGAGACTGTTGAATTGCATCCCTTATGAGGTAGGGCTAAGGAAGCCAGTTTGCTGGTCATCTGACATGCTGCTTGAGAGAACAATGAGGAGAGGTGAAGTGTAATAACTAGTGTGGAATGGTGGAATGATGGATTTCAGAGTCTGAGGAAACATCAATAGCCAGCTGGAGAGATGCTGTGATATTGGCCCCTTTGAAGAGACTGCAATATGCTCGTTGGAGGGTACATATACCCCATGCCCAGGGAACTTCTCAGTAGAGTCACAACAGTTTCAAAGGGGAGATTTCCTGCTCTCCCCCTAGTCTATTGAACACTGGGATGCCTGGAGTCAGGCTTAGCATTCAGTGAGGAGGTAGAAAGATCCAGAATGAATTTATTACACAGGAAACAAACAAACAAACACCAGATGGGTCACTGTGATGGTTTGTATATTCTTGGACCAGGGAGTAGCACCATTTGGAGGTGTGGCCTTGTTGGAATAGGTGTGACCTGGTTGGAGTAGATGTGTCACTGTGGGTGTGGGCTTAAGAGTCTCACCGCAGTTGCCTGGAAGTCAGTCTTCCACTAGCAGCCTTTGGATGAAGACATAGAACTCTCAGCTCTGCCTGCGCCATGACAGCCTGGATGCTGCCATGCTCCCACCTTGATGATAATGGACTGAACCTCTGAACCTGTAAGCTAGCCCCAATTAAATGTTGTTTTTTATAAGACTTGCCTTGGTCATGATGTCTGTTCACAGCAGTAAAACCCTAAGACAGAAGTTGGTACCAGGGACTGGGGTATTGCTGTCATAGACTGACCATGCTTTTATTTGAAAGAATGTGGGTTTTGGGACTTTGGATTTGGAACACAGTGGAATGCTTTAAATGGGGCTTAGTGGGTCATCCTAGTAGGAATATGGAAGACTTTCTTTCTGGGAGTAATTTGAACTGTGTTGACCTGGCCCAAGAGATTTCAAAGAAGAAGAATTTCAGTATGTGGCATAAAGACTGTTTTTGTGATATTTTGGTGAAGAATGTGGCTACTTTTTGCCCTTGTCTGAAAAGTCTGCCTGAGGCTAAGGTGAAGAGATCAGCATGCCTATCTCATGGGGATTAAAGGTGTGTACCACCACACCTGGATCTAAATTCAGCTGGGTAGGATCTTGCCCCAAGGTCCCACACCCTTAATCTGTTATTTCCTAGAGCACAGGATTGTGTTCAATGCAAGTAATTGCATTAATTGCATTGAAAAAGGAAGTTTCAAAAAAGCCCAGCAGAGACTTTGTTCTCTGCTTAAGTCTTATGAAGAGAAGTTTGAACAAGCATAGCAAGCTTAGAAAGGGAAAATATAAAATATATGGTTCGAGTATTAAAGGCATACCAGGAAGTGAAAATGGAGCACAATCCTGTGTTCTAGGAAATAAAAGATTAAGGGTGTGGGACCTTGGGGCAAGATCCTACCCAGCTGAATTTAGATCCAGGTGTGGTGGTACACACCTTTAATCCCATGAGATAGGCATGCTGATCTCTGCATTCAAGGTCAATCTACAGAGCAAGAACGGGGCTAGCCAAGCTTAAGTGAAGGATTTAGAAAACATAAAGCCAGTGATAATGTAATAGTACAAGAGGATCATGTTCTAGTTCCTGTAAGCAGGAGAACTCAGCAGCTTCAGTCATATGGCTCTGGCTCTAGAGTTAAAAATGGAAGGAACTACTGGGACAATTGATGCTGGTTAGCTGGAGTTAAGACATTAGCAATGGTTAAGAAGAGACTGGTATCACAGAGTTGAAATCTGGGAGTTGTTTTCTGGGAGCACAAAGAAGCTGTATTCTAGGGACAGCCAAGGTTGTACCTCGTGCTGCAGCTGGACTTGGTAATGTGAAAGAGTCACCCAGGTGGTACTGGTTTTAAAGGCATGAAGGTGTCATGAAGAACAGCTGAGGCTTGGCACTGTGAGAGGTCATGGAAGGCCATTGGAGAAGGTATAGTCTCAGCTGTAGTTGATGGCCCAGGACTGAAGGGGTCAGGCAAAGGATTTGATGCTTGGCACCATTTATGAGAGCCTATGAGAGGCTATTGGTGAAGCCTAGTTGAGGTGGAACACCCCAGTGTATTGGAGATGTCAGTACCATGGGATGATCACCAAGAACAGCAGCTATAGTGGAGTGGATCAACCTGAGCTTAGAGTGCTACAGAGGGCAGACTCCTCCTTGTGAGGAGTCCAAAAGATCAAGTAGAATCCCAGACACTCAAACAAGAAGCTGTAACATTGAAATTGCCTTGGAGACTCAAAGATGTTAAAGATGCCAGAGCCATGGGATACATGCTGAGGAAAGCTGATAACAGGGAGTGGAACTAGCCCAGGAGAAAGCAGTTTGTTGCAGTCAACAAAGATGATGCAGAGTTTGGAGTTTGCCCAGCTGGTTTCCTGCCTTGCTTTGGAGATTACAGTTAATTAGTTGGATGAATCTCAGAAGAGACCTTGAACTTTGGACTTTTAACATTGTTGAGACTGCTATAGACTATGAGGACTTTGAAAATTGGACTAAATGCATTTGCATTATGCTATGTTTAAGTATGATCCCCATAGACTCATGTTTTTGAACAAGTCTATGAGGGCCAGGGAGTGGAATGTGATGGTTTGTATATTCTTGGACCAGGGAGTAGCACCATTTGGAGGTGTGGCCTTGTTGGAATAGGTGTGACCTGGTTGGAGTAGGTGTGTCACTGTGGGTGTGGGCTTAAGAGTCTCACCCCAGTTGCCTGGAAGTCAGTCTTCCACTAGCAGCCTTTGGATGAAGACATAGAACTCTCAGCTCTGCCTGTGCCATGATAGCCTGGATGCTGCTATGCTCCCGCCTTGATGATAATGGACTGAACCTCTGAACCTGTAAGCTAGCCCCAATTAAATGTCGTTTTTTTTTTAATAAGACTTGCCTTGGTCATGGTGTCTGTTCATGGCAGTAAAACCCTAACTAAGACAGTCACCATGCTTTTTTGTTTTAGTAGTTTTTATGTGTGTGTATGTGTGTGTGTGTGTGTTTGTGCATGTGTGTGTGTGTGTGTGTGTGTGTGTGTGTGTGTTGGATTTGAGATAACTTCTTGCTGTGTAGCCCAAGCTGGCCTCTCACATTCTTCAGCCTCCAGAGTGCTGGAACTGTAGGGCTGTGCTGCTACACCCATCTCCCAGCCCAGCTTTTTGAGAGGCCAAGGTAGCTTCTGCAGAGGGAATATGATTCAACTCTGAGATGAGAAGATTTGACTATGATACAGGCTCAAACATTTTGATAAGTTATGCAGAGTCATCTAGGACTAACAATAACCGATAGACTTTAAACCTCCTCCCAGTGCAACCCCAGTGTAGAAAGAGGAGACCTAGATCCTACCTGTAGTTTCAGCCAAGGGTTTTGAAGAAGGTAGTGAGGCCTCAGCATAGGTTTGAAGGGCTGTGGAAGTAATGATATACTAACTGATCTCTGATTACATCGAAGGAGCCTCGTCTGCTGTACTGATTTTATTTTTACAACATAAATAATTTCTTATGTTTGTCCCCAAGTCTACAGTAATGGCTTTTCCTTGGCATGATCGGTTTCAGTAGACGGTTCTTTGAGAAATTCAGTAAGGTGTGGACAGGAGGAGAGAAAGACAAACATATCACCAACTCTTCCAGGTCCTTCCATCCCTGCTGCCTCCTTTAACCACAAGGGGGAGCCCTCAGGGCAAGTGCTGTTGTCTGACTCTTGGATGTGGACTCCTCAATACTGAAGATGAGACAGGTTCCAGTCTGCACCACAGTACTTGAGGGGCAGAGCCACGTTTGTTCCCTTTCTGACCTATCCTTTGCTGACCACACGGCTTAGCTCCTGTTAATCCCCGTTGTGACAGAAGGAGGAGAAGGATGAATTGAACCTCTCTTTCCTTATAAGGAACATTATTTTCAGGTAAGAGAGGAGTCAGCCAAATTTACCAGCTCACACAACCTTTATCTGCTTCCTAGGGGCCCCTAAAGTTGTCTTTAAAATGTCTGGAAGAGGCTTCTGACCAGTTTGTTTTTAACTTTTTAATTTAGTATTTTATGTTGTCGAAAGTAGGACTTTAAGAGGTCCCACATGCTAAGCCAGTGTTCTATGGGCAAGCCACACCTCAGCTCATGGCTTTCCTTTGTAAAGGCTTAGGTCAGTTAATCTTCTGACTATGCATAAAGCATAAGATAGCTGTAAAAAGCAGTCTGCCATTGTCCCATCTCAGAAACTTCTGAGATACTCTCTAGAAAACAAACTCATGTTCATAGAGTTTGCTTTAAGAGTTTTGGAGCATAAAGAAAATGACTTCAGAGCCTGAATTCTCTCGAAGTTTAGCCAAAGCCAGTCAGAACTTTAAGGTTCTTGTCCATCTCTGATTTGTCTCTTTTCATGATGTATCAGAACTTTTAAAGAGGAAGAACAGTTTGAGAATGGGAAATTCTTTTTGTTGTTGTTTTTTGTTTTGTTTTGTTTTTTTGTTTTGGCACTGTAACACAATATTTTAAGAATTATAAAGCATCGTGTTCTATTCTTTCCATTTCCCTCCACATCACAGCATTTTTCTTTAAAAAGGGGGAAATCGTCCCCATCCCATTGGTGGCTTCTTGTTTGATTCTGTTTGCTGGGGAAGCGGATACAAGAAAGCTCAGTGAGACCCCAAGGTCATCTGATCCTGCCTTTGTGCCAGGACATGCAAATGACCCAGGCCAATCACTAACCTGTTTTCAGTAGACCTCCAATCAGAAGGGGTCCAGGCTGCCTTCTGAGGGCTGTTGCTGTGTTCATTTGCATGCCCCAAGAGCCTTCCCATCTCCCCCCACCCCACTCTTATCTCACGCTTCCGTTTCTCTACTCATTTCCAGTGACCCCCTTCTTAGCTTTGTCTACCTTTCCTGGCCGTTTTTTCCCCCCACCCCAGAACTGGTGGGAGACAAGCGTTAGTCTGCAAACTGCCCAGATGTAAGGTAAGTTGCAGGTCCTGGACTCTGGTGTCCTGTTCCCCTCCCCAACTCCGTGGGGTCAGCCAGGGGTCAGTGGCACTCCTCATTTTACAAAGGTATTTATTTGGCAACGGGGTCTCCACCAACCCCAGCAAAACACTTCAGATCACTTCAACTTCCCAAGGCTGACATTTCCGTGTCGCTTAGCAAATGGGACACTAGAGGGCTCCCAGGGGCTGAAAGGAGCAGAAAGTTGTTTGAATGAAAAGTGGCTCTGAGCTGTGTTTGGAGTAATTCAAAATTTTATTTTATTTTATTTTTTTAGTCATCTTTAAAAAAAAAAAAAAACCTTACGTGTCTGAAAACGGCGCAGCAGCCGGTTGACAAATCATTTTGCTTCGCTGTTAGAAGGCGGCAGCTTTTAAGGCTGAGCTGAGATGTTTGAAAGGTGGAACACCCTTGACCATGAAATATGTTCTCCTTACGTGCCTCAGCCTTTCAAAGTTCTGTGCATTAGAGTCAGGGATTTCATTCTTCCTGGAGCTAAGCGTGGGGCCAGCTGTGTAAGTAAAGTTTTGTTTTTCTTCTTAAACAACTTTTCCCCTCTATTTAAAAATGTGAAGAAAAAGGCAAAAAAACAAAAAACAAAAAAACAAAAAACAACCCCTTAGAGATTCTTTTCTTTCATTTTGCACTTTAGTGGAAAGAAAAGAAATAAAAAGTAATTGTGTGTGTGTGTGTGTGTGAGAGAGAGAGAGAGACAGAGAGAGAGAGAGAGAGAGAGAGAGAGAGAGAGAGAGAGAACTCACCCTTTCCAAGCTATATAGACATCAAGGGGTTATTTATGGAATATATTGTGAAAACAATATGGAATATTAGTTAAGAGAAATATGTTTAAATATGAACTCACTACTTGACGTTTTTGTAATATATATCTTACAAAAGTTAGGGTGCCTATAAAAATCTTAAAAAGTATTTATTTCTTGTCTTATTTCTGAATCACAAAAAGGGGGTCTGCAGGGGATCCTGGTTGATGACTTTTAGGAGTTTTGCTTCTCAGATGTAGTGGCATTAGCTATGAGCTATCAAACGCTCTTTGCAGCTTGTCTCCATTACTTTAAAGTGAAATCAGACTCACACACCTATCTTGCTTCCGCATTTTAAACTTTACACCAAACTTGGTAGAATTTATGGAAGGAAAGGGTTACTCGCCTCTTTCCTCTTGTAGAGGAACTGAAATGGGTTGAGTCAGTGATTCAGTCAACTCTGTTTCCATTCATTCCCAGAGTCAGCCCTCCTTTCTCCTGGGGAAGGCTGATAGGAGTTTAAAAGGCTTGCGGTGGCCAGTGCACAAAGCGTTCCCAGAACCCGCAGCAGCGACCCTTCTCCTTTACCTCTGCCTGTTGGAGACCACTTAGATAGCGAAGTGGACTGGACGGCTGGATTCAGGAAGCCATGAATCATGTCACCCGGAGCCAGCTGCAGTCTTTAAACTCAGTTCAGCATGTGGAAGCGGCAGAGAAATGACCTGTCCAGACAAGCCGGGGCAGCTCATAAACTGGTTTGTCTGCTCCCTGTGCGCCCCACGAGTGTGTAAACTTTGGAGTAGTCGGCGTCCCAGGACCAGACGGAACCTCCTGCTGGGCACTGCCTGTGCCATCTACCTGGGCTTTCTGGTGAGCCAGGTGGGCAGAGGTTCCTTTCAGCATGGGCAGGCGACTGACAGGGGACCACCCAACGGCCACGGCATCTTCAAGGTACCCTTCCCCGAGATCCCCCTGGATGGTACCCTGGCCCCTCCCGAGTCGCAGGGCAATGGAAGCACATTGCAGCCCAACGTGGTGTACATTACTCTACGCTCCAAGCGCAGCAAGCCTGCGAATATCCGTGGCACGGTGAAACCCAAGCGCAGGAAGAAGTATGCGGTGGCATCTGCAGACCCTGATCAGGAGGTGCTGGTTAGACCATCCCTTATACAGCAGGAAGTTGCACGGGCAGCAGATGTTGAAGTACCTGGCTATGTTCAGGGTTACCTGACCAAGGTTGGTGAACGACCCTGGAGGGTGCTGCGTGGTCCTGGAGTCAGAACTAGAGGTTCAAACTTACAGCAGCCTAGGGCCCGAGAGAGCAACATTAGGATTTATAGCGAGAGCGCCCCCTCATGGCTGAGCAAAGAAGACATCCGCAGAATGCGCCTCTTGGCTGATGGTGAGGTGGCTAGCATCCTACCAGCGATCTCTAAGAGTGGTACCCGCTTGCTGGTGTTGGAAGGGAGCACCTCAGGCTCTGTGCCTGCCTGCGGGTCTAGCCCCTGCGGGCTTCTCAAGCAGCCTCTGGACATGAGTGAAGTGTTTGCCTTCCACCTGGACAGGATCCTGGGTCTCAATAGGACCCTGCCATCTGTGAGCAGGAAATTAGAGTTCATCCAAGGTAACAGATTCACTTGCTTCTTATTTGCAGCTGCTGGGGATTTGGGATCGTTTTCTCCTTTCCCCCGCTCTCTCTCTGAATTATTTTCCCCACCCATGTTTCCCATTTGGACAGCAGCAGCAGCAGCGTCATCTTTCCATACGCGTGGCATTCTTCTTCCCAGTCTGGGGGTGTTAGAGTTCTAATGCACAGCTGTGCTGGGCATGTGAGGGAAAGCCCACATTGCAATCTTTGCTCTCCATTTCTCTCTGTGCACTTTTTCGTGGCATGTTAAATCTAATTAAAACCAGTGACAATGTGCACGATGACAGGAAGCCAGGGTACAGAGCTTGCTGACAGCCTCGCATTGAACCTTACAGGTTTCTATGGAAACTTCCTTCCTAGGACGGTTTAAAGAGTATGGGATTGGGGGGCGGGGCATAGAGAAATGATGTCTCAGTGGTTAAAAGCACTCAGTGCTTTTGCAAATCACACACACACACACACACACACACACACACACACACACACGGTGTTTTACAACTACCTGCAATTCAAGGGTATCCAATACTGTCTTCTGACCTTTGTTGGTACCAGGCATGAGTGTGGTACACATCCACATACGAAGACAAACACTTCTATGCATAAAATAAAGATTAAATATTTTAAAAATTAAGAGGAAAGAGGTTATCTTTCCTCAGCAAACAGTCTTTGTTAGAGGCTCAGGCAGAACTGACCACATGAGTGCTAACTCTTTTACCTCAACTGTCACCAATGGACTCAGCCTTTTTAATAAATAAAGAGCATAAGGTAAAATCAAAGGTGCCTTTAGAGTGTAGACTAACTAGCCGTGTGACTTCTTCAAGCTTCACTGTTCACAGAGCCCGATGTGTCCTCCTGTAACACAAAGGTTGTGTCTCGGGCATGTGGCCACTAACTGAAGTACAACGTTGCAGTGTTGGTCTCTGGAAATGATCGTGCCACACAGAGGATACTCTCTGAATGAGAATGCCATGTCAGGGTTGGAATCACAAGTACACTCAGGCAGTGACTTGTGTTGGAACGTAGAACCATCCAGGCTGAAGTTAGAGCATCTCTCTTCAGCTGTGCAATGGCAATAGTGTCCACCTCACGGAGTTGCTGGTCGCTTACACATGGACGACAGTTCTTGGCACCAACCAAACCTTCAATAGGCGCTGGCTATTGCTGTTAGTCCAGTGAGTGGGCCTAGTACCAAGTTCCTTGAGTTGCTTTGGGCCATCAACCCTGAAAGGTCGTTTTCTCTTATGAACAAACTAGCAATAGGGCTCTTCTAGTTTGACTATGCCTATTTTGTGCCAGAATTCCTCTTGGACATTTGATTCTGTCCCCTGGGTTTCTAGAATACCAAAAATCCTAAGATTCAGTTTGCAGAAGTCTCTGGCATGATCCTCTCTCCAGCCATATCTAAGTGGCGGTTGAAATAAATTAATAGGGTCACAGTTGCGGCTCAGTGTGACCAGCTCAATCCATCGGATTTTGATTCAGATGGCTTCAGTGGTTGCCCTGGCTTCAATATCTCTTCCCTTCAGTGTTTTAGAGTCATGAAGTCAGGTCAGCTTCCTCAGGAGCGTAAGTTAGGACTCACATGTGCATCATTTCATACAGGTGTCTTGTTACAGTGAGGCAGGCAGGTGACAAGGAAAGGCCAGTTCAGGCATGCAACGAACATTCTCAGGCTTCCCCTTCCCATGTTGCTTTTTTTCTCCTGATTTCTCTGTTGAGTGTGAATTTCCTTGTCCGGACCTCCTGTTCTTGTAGCTCAATCTTAGTTTTATGTGATTTTGTCTGAGCTCCGAAGGAGATCTGGCTCACTCTGTATAATCCTATTGTATTATCTCTCCCTTCTCACTGGTCTCTGAGGCAGCAACGTTTCTTGTATTTTTTATTTTGTGTCTGGATCCTACTGGAGCATCCCGTAGACACACATGGAACATGTTGAATGAATGAAGGGGTTCCTTCTTGCCTTGTTTCTATGATGCTTGACTGCAAATCTATATCTGCCTCCAGCTTCTAATGCTAGGGACAAGTATTAGTATTTTTATCCTAAATACAGGCTGGGATTCATCTGGGGGACTTCACAGAAAGTTTACTGTGAAGGCTAATAACAAATGTTTCTGGTAGCCTTGTTACAGAAGAAATAATAAAGCTTATAGATGTATTATGCTGAGGACCATCAGCATGGCGTGTTGATATCAGGCTAGCATGATTTAATGATGGGTTTTTTTTTGTAGGCAGAACAATATGATTTAAGTTGTATGGTTTTGTCTAGAAATATATCTTTTTATATGGAGGAGAGAGCAGGTAGTTAGCACATCTTGTCTGTAGTCTGTCTTAAGGGCTGTTTCTATTCTTTGACTTTTATTTGTGCTTATGAAAATACATTTATGTCTCGTACAAGGAAAATAGCTTGTCTGAAGTGCGGAGTTAAGCTTTTGGGTTATCTCCTTGACTCTCCAAGGATCTTACACAGTTGGCATTAAAAAAAAAAAACTTTAATTTGAGATGAAAGACAAGTCTGTTTAGAGTCATAAAAGGAGAATAAATTCTTGAGACCATAAGGAATAAAGGCTCTATTTTCCCTGTATTTTTATCGTAAGTTTCCAAGTCTTTCTAGTTTTCACCAATCAGCTTCTTTAAGCACATCCTTTAAGGGGCCACAAGGCATTTCTTTTTCTCTCCATATATTTAACAATCAGAATCTCAGCCATTGAATACAGTATCACAGGTGACCAACACTCATGCACACATACAGGCTGTGGAAACCTCTTCTCTCAAGGAAACAGCATCCTCTGTTGTGACTATGGCTCACTGAGTGTCACTTCACACCAAGTGCCATGTTGTTTTAAGAACTGGGTCTCCATTATCACATGAAGTCTACATAAAAGTTTTAGGAAGTGTTCTCAAGTCACAGACTTTGGAACTCCATGATAGGAAGTTGATGAATATGAAGATAGAAGGCCAGAATTTTTGTCAAATGCCCATGGATATAAACCAGTATACAAAGGATTATGTAACATTCCTAGGGAGATACAAAGAAGACCCCCGAATGCTTGCCCACTCTTGGTCTCCCAGTAGAAGCTTTCCATTGATCCATTCCGGTGATAAGAGAGTCCCAATTATCAACACATCTCACCTCACCATAGGTTTATGCACTGAAATTAGAAGTGCACTTAATACAGCTAATCTAGGCCATTGTCTTTCAGCCTGTCCCATCTTAAGCATGATCAGGTAGCTCTCAGGATTATTTGTACTAGACTATAGCTGGGCAAATTCATCTACCACAAAGCTTGTTTGTAATAAAGGCTCATATACATACAGAGATGTGTAGTTGAGAGATGTAAAACACAATATCCAAATAATACCTGCAATATAGTATGCTGGAGATTGTTGGTTGTCCATGCTCACAGTCAGATGGCTAACTGGGGCTCAATGCTGCCACTTGGCATTGCTAGAAAGCACCATCACATACTAGTCCAGGCTAGCATCAGGGGCTAGTCCAGGGAAAGATAAAAACTCAGAATTTTAAATACGATTTCTACAGAGTACTCTCATACCATCATAAAGTTGAAAAGTTGTAAATTAATTTGAGCTATGGGTACAGGGACTGTCATTATAGACTATCTTCAGCACATATTTTTCAAGGTTAAAAAATTAAATTATATGTATTTGTGTATTTGAGTATTTGGCTTATGCATGTGGATGTAGTGCCCTCAGAGTTTTGAGCTGCCTGATATGCTTGCTAGGAATGAAGGTCTTTCACAAGAGTAATATGCTCTCATAACTACTGAATCATCACTCCAGACCTGTCTTCACAATTTTAAAAATTGATAAGAGAAATAGTGATTCAATCATCACAGAATTATTAGCTCAGATTACTCTTGGACTGATTCTTGGCTTTAGGATGATGTGTTTTAAATGAATCTCTTTAAATATAAAAATATGTATTTGAAATCCATGAACTTGCCAATACTTATGCTCAACTACTTTCTGGAATGCTGCAAAGCTATTCGAGAAAAGGAAAAGAGTGTATATGGGAAAATGTGTAATTAGGTAGGGAATGTCAGAAGCATGCCAATATACAAGGTCTAGTCATTGTTAAGGACACAGATTTGTGTTCTATAGCTATCTTTGAGGGAGGTCCAAAGATAAAAGTAAAACATCTTTTAAAAAAGATCCAGTGCTAGTCCCTCTTTAAGCCTTTAAGATTAAGTACTATAAGCCCCTGATGGGTTGGCTGGACACCTGTTTAGGAAAAAGAGCAAACTACACAGTGGCTGCAGGCTAATAGATTTAACCTGTAAAACTGGATAGACCTAACACGGCCAACTGGGCTGATGCCTAAGGGTCCGTTACTAAAGGACCTCGGAGTCCTTTATCAAGGTATCACCAACTGTGCACTTGCCTGACGTGGACAAGGTCCTCCATTCAATACTAAGCCCCACAAACAAATGAACAAAATGAAATATCAGTAATATCCGATATGTAGAATTGGTAATACACATAAAGACAAGACATCACATGTGCTATAGCACTATGTGAGGTCTAAGTGTAAATTATTTGTAAACACATCTTGCTGCATCAGACACTGTGACAAATGTGGGAAATCACATCTAAGGACAGAAAGTGGCAACTCCCTTCCCATTCCTGGCATTCCTTGCTTTCTTCCACCTTAATTATCAATGAATGATCTTCGTTTAAGATTTGTCTATGAAACCAGTGATCTAAAATCCCGAGGATCCACCCACATCTTGAGAAAACAACACCCACCCTTGGGTCTTTGGTACTCTCATTGCATTTTTAAAAATAAAGGCCAACTTAGTTTTATAAAAAAATTAATGAAATGTAACAAGATACTTTTTTACAGTAATATTCAACTTGTCATCTATAAAAACCTAGTGCTAGACATAACCTAGTATATAGTAATGGTGTGTTAGCCATGTATATAAGACAATTTACTACCATACACTTGGAGTCATAATGCATTGGAGAATACCCATATAAAAACAGAAAAGCTACCCACTGATCCCCCATTTTATTTTAAGTGGGGAAATTCTGAAGCTATATAAGGTTATAAATTTCTTCCCAAGCCAAATGGTTAGTGATCAGTAAAGTTGGAACTTGTACCTGATTCTTCACAGGCTAATTCTTCCACAGATTGCTTCTGTAAACCAACCCTATGTTATCTGGGACAGGTATGGGATAATGACCAGACTGTACAAATTTTAGCATGATAGTTTCTCATTGTGCTACATACTATTTATTTATTTATTTATTTATTTATTTATTTATTTATTTTCAACAATATTACTCTGACAGTGTTTTTGCTAGGAAGAAAAAGTACTGATGTATCACTCTGAGCATTGCTGTATTTATTTTTAGGAAGCTAAAATTCTAATATTTGACAGATTTTCTTGTTCTGTTTGAACAACCATGAGCAGAAAAACATGGTTGAACATGTTAGTTTGTTTTCTATCTCTGTTTTCTTGTGCAACATTCTCAAGTTATTGCAAAGGGCATCAGGTACACACTGTGTTGGGTCAATATATTAAGAAAACTTTTTTTTTTTTTTTTCGAGACAGAGTTTCTCTGTATAGCCCCTGGCTATCCTGGAACTCACTCTGTAGACCAGGCTGGCTTTGAACTCAGAAATCCACCTGCCTGTGCCTCCCGAGTGCTGGGATTAAAGGCGTGCACCACCATGCCCGGCTAAGAAAACTTCTTGAAAAAAAAATTAAAAAATTTTAATCTAGGGTAAGACATAGCACACTATGGCCATATGGAAGTCAATGCATTTAAAGAGGAAACTCAGGGCTGGCAAGATGGCTTAGCAGGCAAAGGCATTTGCTGTCAGTCCTGATGACCTGAGTTTGATCTCTAGAGCTCACATGGTAGAAGGAGAGAAACACTGTCTGAAAGCTGTCTTTTAACCTCAACAAGAATGCTGGCATGTTCTCTTCCCCTGCTCCCCAAGAATGAATGAATGAGTGAATGAGTGAAAAGATAGAGAGATAAAATGATAAATAGGCAGACAGACAGACAGATGGATAGATGATAGATGAATGAATGGAAAACCAGTGCCATCTGACCTCTGAATTAGGAGCTTTTCCAAGGCTCCCCTCGAGTCTGCATGTTTCTGTGAATGGGTCTCGGCAACACCATTTGGGTAGCATTTAAGCATCCTGCTATTTTTCATACCCAGCATGGAAGATGCATTATGTATGCTTTATTTTTAGGATGCTGTTTTATTGCCATGGAGGCTGTCATACTGAATTAAGGTAGGCTAGTTCCAAGAATTCTGTGCAGTGAGCTGCTTAGATGACAAACTACAGGCACCCCGCAAACCTCCATTTAAATTCATTGTGGATCCCAAGTCGCTCGCTCACTGTTTCCCAACTTGCATTGCCTCTTCTTATTACGGAGCAGGAGAAATATAGTGTGTGCTTTCTTTCTGTCTTTTCACCTTTCCCGAGGAAGCCTTGGGAGCCCGAGCTGCTGGTGATTCTGCCAGGGTGGAGAAATGGCAGCGTTGCTTTTCCTGTTGTTTCAGGGGTCAGGTAGGGATGGAATCCATTTGCTTGGAGTTCTGGCAACGTCTCCCCAATTTGAAACACACACTGGTTCCGATTCCTACAAACCCTTGACATGTCTGCAAGCTTTCTTAAAAATATTTATTTAGGAGTGTACAATCGTGGTTTATTGTCGAAATTTCTGCTCAAAAGCACATTCTGTTCTTTTATCAGAAAAGCCCCAGGGCTATTTCTTTAGCAATCAAATTGAGCTGGCCGGCTTAATACTTGCATTCATTTGGGGACAAAAGTGTACTGATTGTCCCTCCCAAGCATCACTGGCTGGCTGCAGTGTCCCCTTGTTTGCCTACTACATACCTTCACAGACACACTGGAGACCTGGCAACCTTCTGCTATGCATCTGGAGTGTCTTCCTGGATCTCACAGTGGGCTAGGACAGGAGCAACAATGAGTGGTTGTTATGGTATTCGCACTGTAAACATGTGCCTCAACTCGATGCGAATCTACTCCTCCGCTAGGACTATATTTATCTGTATTCTTTTAACAGATGTTTACTGATCACTCACTTTTTACCAGACACCCTTCCAGTCCTTGGGGCTGCATCCCTGTACAACATAGCTCAGGGGAGCTATCCTTGTGGACCTGACATCACTGAGTCTTGTGAGAGTGACCCTTAACAGTCACTGATTGCAGGTTTCAAGTAACATTCCCCTGATTCAAGGCCATGACCCCCCCTCTCTCTGGACTGATGTGTTGGAGCTCTGGGTTGGTGGAAGGACTGCACAGGCTCAGTAGGACCAGACAACCTTTCCTTCCTTAGTTAAAATAAGGGTTAATGCTTATGACTTCAGCACTATTTGGCTGTAATGAGCTCCATCTATTGGCATTGAATTTGTCCGTGAAGGACTGTCCCAGAATTGGGTCAGGGAATAGGACTTCCCTATTTAATAGCCATTCAATTCAAATAGCTGGTAGCTGAGGGTGAATACTGACACTATGTACGGTCTGGGTTTGATTCCAGATCTAATAACTTACTGATCCTTATTTTTTATGAGCATAATAATGATGATTAGAATATATATATATATATATATATATATATATATATATATATATATATATATATA
>LR749983.1:1128606-1190682 GCA_902729485.2 Mus minutoides
TCCAAGGACATTTGCTACTCAATGCAGCAGCGTGCGGACTCAACTGTTTGCTTTCTAATTCTGCAGATGGCCGACCTCGCCCTATCATTCTCTGGGACTCATCTCTAGCATCTGCAAGCAATGATAGCCATTCCTCTGTTAAGATCACCTGGGGAACTTACCAGCGGTTGCTAAAACAGAAGTGCTGGCTGAATGGCCGGGTTCCCAGACCTGAGTGGGACTGCACTGAAATCCATCACCACGAGTGGTCCAAGATGGCTCTCTTTGATTTTTTGTTACAGGTAAGTTTATCCAATCTCCTGTGATCATCTAAGACTGACGTTGTTGTAAGGCCTCAAAGGAAACTTCAACAACTGGAGTGTCTACGAAGTTGTAGTTTTAAGTTATCATATTCTTAATTTGTAATTGGGAGAGAATTTAGAACTTAAAAGTCTTAGAACATTTATAAAAACATCCTCCTTTTTGTTAGTACCTTTTATGTATGTGTGTCTGACTGGAAAGAGGGAAAGAGATAGGAGTGAAAACAGACAGAATCCTCAGGTTATATAGAGATTTCAAGTCCACTCTGGTGTACATGACCATCTGTTTCAAAAACAAAACAAAGTAAAAAAAAAAGTAGAGAGAACACTAGCTTAGTCACCATCTAGGGGATGGACTGTTGACCTAGAGAATGGCCCTTAGTGTCAGTGATGCAGACTGGATGGATAGTGAAGACGAAGCCAGTGTGCAGGCCATTTAATGGAGTAGAGAGGCAGACAGCAGTCACCTGGGATTGTTACCTTGAACAATGTTTGACTTCAGTTCTAAGGTATAGACAGGTTATATATTATGTATGTATTATCCCGTTTGTAAGCTTAATCAATACAGGAAGGCTGTGAAATATGCTCCCTTTCTCTATATTGCATTTAGGGGAACCGAGGCATGGAAAGTGTCTGTATTCTGACAGCCTCCTTGCAAGCTGACAAATGAGCCTACTGAAGAATGACTAATGCTCATAAAGTCAGGAAACCCTTGGGTCTGACACATGTGAACTTCACACGTAGGACAGAGCCACTGGTATCCACTTCAGGCTTCCTTACATCTCCAGTTGCATTGTGGGTGATACAGCAGCGTTTTGGAGAATGCTTCTGATGATGTGTTTATCTCTGACATGGAAACTTAACGTCAAAAATCTCCAGTCTTCCTATTGGCTGCTAGCAAATCTGACTAATATTTGCCTTAGAAGGATATGTGATTTTAGTATTTTGGTAAGGATGCAAATAACCCCTACAGAGTTAAGATGCATTTGTTAACCACGTTAACAAGTGTAACCATTAGTGTCGCATAGGACTTGAAGGCCAGCTCCATGACAGAGCAACTGCCTTCGATGGGTGAAAACTACACAGGCAAAACCAAACAAGACAAAACACAAAACCCAAGAGCAAGCTTGGTGTGCTGTGCAGAAATGCCCATGGAGAATTGTCTTTCAACACAGCATGATCTAGAAGCTTATAGCTGATAGACATAGGAACTTACCTATAGCAAATAAAGGGCAAATCTCTATCTTGATTATCTAGCGTTATGTATTTTAAATTTGAAACCCTAAAGTAAATCTCATTCTGACCCAAGCTTCATTTATTATTCGACCAAGGAGAACACACACACACACACACACACACACACACACACACACACACTATGATCATTATATTATAAAAGTAATATAAAGCAATTATGCTCACTACCACACTTCAAAGCTTTTTGGCTTTTGTTTTCTTCTGGAAGTATAATGGTTAGGAAAATATAGTATATGTGGTTAGGAAAATATAGTATTTGAAATAAAAGGCAGATCCATATCAGAATTGGTGGCAAAATATTAGTTCCAATTATTCTGAGGTCAAAAGAGGGAGAACACGTGCCACAGAGTAGTAAAGAGAAGGCATCAGAGTAGAAGTTTAGATGGTAAACAGAGGAGGCTGTAGGGAAGCCTGAGCAGGACATGGGTGTGATGGCATTTCACCGCATTTAATCATCCGAAAGAGGCCATTCAACACAGAGTCTTTGTTTAATCAAGTACTGGGGCTTCCTGCTTTGGGGCATAGGAAGTGGCAAAAAGGAAGGACCCTTTACACAGAGTATGTGTTGATTGTGTTTCTCTACTGTTCATTACCCTAACTGTCAGAACAAAGTTCAGCGGATGCAATTTAGCTTCTGAGAGCCCTGGCAGCTTTTACCCATGCAGCGACAGTGTCTGTGGCGTGGAGGATTAACGTGAGCACGTGAAATCATCACTGTGAATTTGAAACATGCACAAATATTCCATATAGCTTGAAATAATAATACGGTTAACCTACCACTCACAGAACATGTCCTTGGTGCATTTGGTTCTAGGCACTCCTGTACCGAGCACTAAGATAGTCATTTAGGGACTAGGTATGATTGTTATTTATGCTTTATAGACGAGGAAGCTGGAGCAAGCACAAGTTTGGTAATCTTGTCTGGGTCACATGTTCACTAGTTTCTGGAGTCAAACCAGAAGTTCTGTTTTAAAAATCAAGCCTTTTTTGATCCTTGAAGGGAACAACTAACTGTACCTTCATATCTTAGACAGAAAGAGTACCATCTCCAATCTCTGTTCTGAATGAAAAATCTAGGAGCCAGATGTGAGCTTCCGTGAGGGCCACGTGGGTAGTGACCAACACCTTGCTATTTCTTGATTTTCTTTCTTGAAGGAATCATTCATTGGCTCTTGTCTTAACTCAAGGTTCTGTCCTTTCTCACTTAGGTGTCTCCCTTTAGCCCCTTCCAGCTGAGTGAGCCAAGCTCACTTAAGGCAGAGGTTGGCTATCTGCAGGGCATGGCTCTCTCTGCTTCTGTAGTCTATGCAGCTGCTTCCTCTGCTTGTGGTTGGAAGGGTTTCTTCCTTGATAATTCACAAGGAAGAAATCTGGGCAAGGATTTACCACAACTTGCTCAGACTGTAATATCAAGTGGAAGCTCCGAACTCTGGTTTAAAAGCTTTGTATAAAACTCAAAAATACCATTTATTAATGGTTAATTTAACTAATATTTGCAAAGACATATATGCAGCGATAATCTCTTGTGTGCTTTGTGGAGGCATCATCTATCAATAAATCTTATGGCCATTAAGCCAAGGCAGGATTAAAAGGTGGGACATCTGGCACGAAGAGAGAGAGAGAGAGAGAGAGAGAGAGAGAGAGAGAGAGAGAGAGAGAGAGAGAGACTCTGTGAGATAGTCAGAGGGGAAGATTCCCTGCCCTGACTCAGGAAGTCAGACTTTTGAAACTGAGGAGAGCTAACTAGCCATGTGGCAGACATAGAATAATATAAATGGGTTAAATACATTGTGCGCTAGTGGGAATAAGCCTAGCTTATGACCTAGGCATTTTTAAATAAATAATGAGCTGTTGTGTTTTTATTTGGGAACTTGGGCAAGAGTGGATAAGCTCACAGTTACATATACATAGACACATACACATATGTAAATGGAATCTGTTGGGAGGGGTTACAGTTTTCTTTACTTTTCGTTATTTATCTCTAACAGTGAGCAGGCGAGAGGCTAATTTCCATTAGATAGTGCATCATTTTACCATTTTATATGTCAGGTCTGATAGGTCCTCCTTCTTCCCAACTGTGCGATGCAGAAGGCAACGTGATGTTTCTGCCTATCAGGTGAAGGGTGATGAGGTCTTATTTGCATTTTTCAGTTTTACATTATGTTTGAGATTGAGAATATTATATATTCAGGTATTTTGTTTGGTTTCAGTAAATCTCTTGTTTGAACTATTGACATTTTATAACTTTCCTTATTGACTAGAAACTTTGTATATTATGAAAAGGAGCCCTTATTCACGTCTGCAGCAGTCAGCTTTCTGTGATATAAACAAAGAGCTGAGAGAACAACTTATGAAGAGAAAAGACTTATCATGGCTCTCAGCTTTTAACGATTCAGTCTGTGATTGGTCAGTCCCATTGCTTTGGGCCTATGGTAAGGTGGCAGACTGTAGCAGAAGTGTGTGGTGGAGCAAACCTGCTTCTCTCATGGACAGTTAAGAGAAGAGAGAGAACAGAGGGGGCCAGCCTGCCCCCAACTCGTTTATGTTTCCTCAGGAGAGATGAATGAACCTTTGTCACCTGTGATCTATCAAAGAAATGATTTATACAAATCCAGTTTGGTAAGCCAATGTGTTTACTGAGCTTATAGGAAAGAAAGGGGTAAGAGGGTGGTCACTCATAATGGTGACAAAACTGATACATCACTAAAAAGTGCACCGCTTCATGGGTAAAGCCTGTGGAAGCTGACTTATGAAGGTCAGTCCAGTTAAGTGTCTACCTCTTATGCATTCCCAAGATCAGGTGCAGCCTGGGGACACATGTTGGTTATGACAGTGTTGTTTGTCTTCCTAGGGAGACATGAACAAATTCTGTTCAACCTATTTAGGGCATTAACGACAGATTGAAGAATCAATTCACCCATCTAACTTTACAAACCAGTGAGTTCCCCGGGGTTACTACAGATACATAGATGAAGAGTTAAGGAAACACGTGAGACTCAGAAGCATTTGGATCACTGAAAAGCCCAGCCCAGCATGGGTTAGGACTAATGGAAGCTGCATGCTTGGAGCTCTCTGTGGGACTTGTAGGCAGTTCCATCCACAAGAATCTCTTCTTTCTCTAGAGATTGTTTACTGTTTACATGACCTCTGGGAGAGGTCTTGTGACTCCTATCCTGAGTCTCTTGGGTCTCATTAGCTTCCCCATCCTTTCCCACTCCCCACAGGAGTGAATGTTACAATTCAGAGGACATATTTGCCTAATAAAGTGCTCCTTCATTTCCTTCAGCTCTAACACACTTTCTTTCACATTCCATGGTATTCCCTGGGCTTTGGTGGGGGTGATATAGATATGTTGGAATTTTCTTCCATTTATGGCTGAACATTGAGTGCTTATGCACAGAAACAGTCACTTGTTTGCAGCAGGTAGACCGGGCATGAGTCATGGTATCTATCACTCATAGCAACATAAGAAGTTTCCCTCCTGGGTCAAACCTGATAGCAGCAGTAATCTGTGGGTATAAACACAAATATGTAGAAGGCAATTTGACAGGCGTGCTATATCCTTGAATTAAACAACAGCATAGGGGCCTATCAGCTCTCCAGCCACAGATCTTTGCCTTAGTTTGTTACCAAAGTGAGTTCTCTTTACTTACATCAAATCGGAAAGCAATTGATTGAACCTTTTACAGTTATGCCACATTTTGCGTGACATGTGGGTAGTGTAGTATGTAGAGTCCGTATCTGAGCAGGAGTTCTAATGGCAGTTCCCTCTGTATCACTTACATAGGACTTCCCAGAACCAGAGAGCCAGGCAATATGGGGGGAACATCTGTCTTAGTTCCAGCTTGAATTTTCAAAATTCTAAAACCAAAATGTGAAAGTCTTCATCAGCAGGGTCTTATTCCCCAGGAATCTTCTCTGAAGGGAGACTGCAGAACATTTTTTTATAGGATGGGAACAGAAAGCAAGGGGGTTTGGGGTGGGCTGTTGAATTGACCAATCACATTTTGACACAAGGGCTTAAGCAAGGAAGTTAACGTTGATGACTGGACCTTATCCAGGTCACCTGTTTCAGGGTCTTTGAGTCAGCTGTTGCAATCAGGTTCCCTCCTGGACTCTGATCTGGAATTTTAGAATGATAAGGGAACAAAGGGCAAGTTGTACATAGTCAATTAAGTCAAGACAAACAACTGCACTCGTGACTTGTGTGCCTTAGTTTAGATAACGGATAACGGTATCTTCCCTCTTTACATCCTTTACTGGTTAACAGACAAACACGAAACATCTGAAGAAGCAAGATAGGAGCTGGGTTCCTGGACCTGAGAATACAAACTCAGTTTTGATCCTATCAGCAAGGTGGAATTCATTTCTGAGATGGCTGAATTTGGGAAACTACCTCCTGACACCTAGCCAACAGTTTATGGGTCTAAGCCATACTTATATGTAAGGCCAACTTCACATAACTTCAGATCCTTCAGAGTCTCAGTTGACTAATTTTCTTTATCAGGTTGTCTGTGGGCTTGTCTATGAGGGATTTTCTATGATCTTTAATGGATTTAAGGTGGTCCTGAGCTAAGAAAAGTAGCCAAGTATAAGCCCGAGAGTGAGTCATAGGGCTAGCTGGCAAACAGCATTTCTCTGTAGTTCCTGCATTGAGTTCCTGCCTTGACTTTTCCCAGTGTTGGACTGTAACTGGGAAAGATAAAATAAAACATACCCTTTCCTCAAATAAGTTGCTTTTGGTCAGAGTGTCTATCATAGCAACTGAGAATTAATTGGAATAGGAGGTAACCTATTCCTGGTGCCAAGGTTTTAATTTAATAACCTATGGATTCTGAGTGGCCTTTTCCACTCAGAATCTTCAACATCTGTTTTCACTTTTCTTTTAGATGTGTCTCCAAATTTGTAACATATTCAAGACACTCAAGGGCATTATGCAATGAAACCTTTTTATGGAGGGCAAGATGTCATAAGGCTTGCCACTGTCTACTTTAAGCAAGTGCCAATAGGTCTTTGGATTTAGCAGCTAGACTTCTACTTTTCAAAAGTAGGAGATCCTTTAGAAAAGCATTAAAAAGATCTTACAACTTGTATCAATTGTTTTATAAAAAGAGTAATGTTGAGTAGAGCAGAATGGATGGTAGGCAGGCCATACTTAGACTTCTTTTATCCACGCATTCTCCATAAGATGTCTTGCTTCCTCATCTGGGCCACTGCCGTGTGGCGGCTATGCATCTCTCCATGTTCAATGGTTTCTACTGGGCTACCGTGCACTACTTGGCTCACCTGGGTTATGGCTGCATCCTCACCTGCTGCTCAAGGCAGGGCCATGGCTGTTATCAATCTGTCGTCCATATTTGCTGCTGCTGAAGGAATCGTAGGCTGGGTTGTTGTCTTAGTTAGGGTTTCCATCATTGTGAAGGGACACCATGACCAAGGCAACTCTTATAAAGGACAGCGTTTAACTGGGGCTGGCTTACAGACTCAGAGGTTCAGTCCATTATCGTCAAGACAGGAAGCATGGCAGCATCCAGGCAGGCATGGCACTGGAGTAGCTGAGAGTTCTATATCTTGTTCAAAGGGAAGCCAAAAGCAGGCTGGCTTCCAAGCAGCTAAGAGGAAGGTCTCAAAGCCCACTCCTACAGTGGCACACTTCCTCCAACAAGGCCACACCCCATAATAGTCCTACTCCCTGTGTCAAGCACATTCAAACCACCACAGTGTTAAACTTTCCACCCCCAGTATATTTTCTCATGGGGAGAAATGTACTCAGAATGCTCAATGCTCTGGGGGAGGCAATAATTGCCTACTTCAAAGACAATCTCTTTTGTCTGTATCACTCTGTCTTCCACTCTGCCTCTCATGCCTTTGGTGAACTGTTGCTTTGGCCTTAAAGCTTTCCCAAGGTTCCCTCCACAGCATGCGATTTGTTAAAAATTACCTGAGGAACTCTGGCTTTTCACAAATCTCATCACTCGGGATATTGGTTGTCCTGGAGACGCCCCTTTGTGTAATTCCCAGTTTAAATTTTAAGTCATTCAGATCTACTAGAACGTCTTCTACCGCATCAAGATCATGCCTTACCTGTGGTTCAGTAAAGTAGCAGAGCCCCTTAGGAATTAATTTTTTTTCTTACCTTTTCAGCAAACCCAAACCCATTAGGCTTGGTGAAGAAACACTGAATGTCGCCTCTCTCACTCCCAGTTTCCTTAGTAACGATATTATTCCCGTCTTGTCTTCTAGTCCCTGATATTCCTGGGGACCCATCTAGCTATAACCACGTGTTCGAGCCAGTTCACTGTGGACAAATTCACTGTATTGTCTCAAGGGTGTGTGAATAGTGACTCAGTGTCTTCATACCTTAGACCCCAAGACTGATGCTATTCCTCATCTCCCACGACCTCATAAGACTTATAAGCCAGGTTATGAGGGCTTCTTTTATTTCTTATTTAAATTATGCTTTTCACAATTTGAGCATTGCAGATACAGATTTTCCTCATAGTTGTGGTTTCCTGCATAATTCTTTAGTAATGCTCCCTCCTGTGTGCATGCTAAGTCAGGATTTTCCTCTTCCTCTGTACTAAGGGTTAGAGACCGATACTGAGGGGCATCATACATCACGTCTCCCTCACTCTCTCCCTCCACACTGATGATTCTACTTTGGAGGGGAGGTTTTTAGATCTCAGTAATAGGTGTTTAACAAGCTACTAATTTCTATTCTCTTTCTATTTGTGTTAATAAGAAATGGCAAGTTAACACTTCTTTCTCATCCTCCACTTTTTTCATATTGTCTTCCAAATTGGAGGCTAATTTAAAGGGCAACCCACACAAATCCTTTTCTTGTAAGTCTTTCTTTGACTGGGAAGATTGCTAAGCCTCAGTTGCATGTTCTATTGCCTTGCCCCAAGACCATGGAACACCACAGCCACCTATGATCCTAAACCATATGTGCATCTTTCAGAGACTGTGATACATTCTCTAGTCTATCTGTCAACTTGGGTTTCTGCTTGTACTCACACAGTACACATGTACATGTGTCTCAGTCTTGGAGGCACACAGCTCTGTGCCACATAGAGAAAGAGAGTCACCTTGAGTTTCCCCCCAAGGCTGCTTTACCCTCATGGCTCAGCCTTGGCTATGGTTTAGGAGCTAGTCCCTAGTATGTGGTGGGAGAAAAGGGCCTGTGGTGAAGGTTGCAAGTGGATGACACATGTAACACTGAGCATGGACTTAGGGTTAAAACTGGGAGCCAGGACCACTAGGGACAAGACACAGAGAAACTTGCTATGGGGTATGAGATGGCCAAGTGGACCAGATAAGAGGAAGAACAGGGATCTTGGCCAGCTATAACAAGCTGGTGCCCGCTTCCTGAAGCCTTTGAGAAACCAAGGTAAGCCTCTATGGCCCTTTTACATCCTCTTGCTTTGAAATGCAGCTAATCTAAACTGAAACTGAGCATGGCTTCTCTCATAAGAACCTTCCACCTAAGAGACTGATCCAGCTGATCCTGTTGACAGGTAGTTAAATATAAAGTTGAGATAGAGTTAACTCTGCTGTGATAAAGTTCCAAGTTGATCATGTAAATGTGAGAACAAAGAGAACTTACTACATTAACAGTATATGAGACATTGCAATGTCAGAGGTAGCAACAGCAGCCAGTGATTAAGTTAGCAGTCAAATTAGTATGTGTCAGGGAAATTCAGAGATCTCAGAGAGGGGCTCTAACCACACCTAGCTGGATTGCTTAGTGCATGTTTAGATCATGTTTAGGCTCATTATCACCTCCATGGTTAACAAGGAAAACTTGCAGAGTTTGTGGATGCTTTATTGAGTTGGACCAATATAGGCCAGAGGCCCAATCAATCTCACTGTAATTATCTTGTCATTAGTCTAGTTTTTACCATACACCTATAAAAACTCTAGACAAGATGTTTTTGACATCTTTTCCTCTCTTGGAAATCCCTCCCACTCTTGAGAGTTTCTCTCACTACTCCTAATTTTTTCCTTTTTTTTTCTGTAATTCCAAATAAAGCTTTATTCTGCTTTGCATGTTCCTATAGGAGTTCATATTTTTAAACTCTTGTAGTGATTGTGAGAAAATACATGTGAACACTGTCTCAGAGTGTCTAAAACCTAGATCCTTGGATCATGAATAACTGTGGTATTAAAGATTCCGTTGTTCTAAATCTCTTCTATCAGATACATGTGTGATTTCTCCTTCAGCAAATTCATGCAATTGCCACTATAGCAAAGTAGTACATCATCCACATGGGAAAATGTGGCCTGTTAGATTACTCTTGTGGATGCTTCACCTACAGATGGACGAGCCTCAAGTACATGTCTTATCAGCCATGTAAACAGCTGCACAAATGCTCATGCCAACTCCTCTCTGGTTTTGTGGGACGCTGGGTGCCAGCTATCTTGTGTGGCTTTTGCTGGAGAGATGAGAACAAATGTCCACGTATCTTAGGTTGGCCATTAGTAACAGACGAAAGAAACGACTCCATCCAGTTCTAGCCTGCCAAATCAATAAATTTATTGTAGTTGCTTGTAGAAACATGGCCAATCCAAAGGCAGCTGGACTACCAAAAAGCTCACACTCACATAGATGATGGGCTCATGAAAGCAGCATCTGAAACCCAGTAGCCAATTTGAAGGCAACAAAGAGTGTCGTCATTCTCCAGCCATTGTTTACTGCGCATACAACCCTGGGAAGGTGCTCTGTAGGGCTTGTGCTTAACTGTAAGTTTCATGAACTTCCTTTGCCTAGTAGGTCTCATTAGCTTCCCGAGTCTTTGTCTTCTCTCCAGGAGGGGATGTTTCACAATGATTCAATTAGAAGAAAATGGTTTCACAGAAGGTGGGAACCCCAAGCCAAGATTCTCTTTCTCCCTGCTTCTAAGGAGTGTAAATAGACCCATTGCTAGCACCAGAGACTGAGCTATCATTGTGCTGTTTTGCTTATTTCATCATCATCACTAAGAGGCCAAAGTTACTTCATCACCACAATGTTTTGCCTGGAGGGAAAAGCTATGGTAGACTATTCCAGTGTGTTGATGTCTTGCCTTTAAACCTGATATTCATCAGGCTTCATTACTTCTCAATAGCACATCACTGGGACTAATCTTTCTATGATTGGGCCTTTAAGAGACGTTCTAGATCTAAATTACTGTAGTATTTTCTTTATGATTCTTCTAATACCAAAGGGGCAGTTTTACATTTTATGTAAGGTCATTTATAATTGACTCTTTCACTTTTTGTATTTAGCATCGTAAATTCTTGACAGAAATTGGGGTTTATGAAACAAAGTCTACATAAACAGATCCATTTCTCGAGTGTCATTTTAGTTAACATTTTCGTATAAATGTTTTCTATTCAATAACACAGAGGTTGGTTTCTAATCAGAAATATGCCTTATAAAAGTGATGCTTGGGAATGCAGAGAGTGGATTTTGTGAGCATTTTTAGACAAGTTATGCCTGGAGCAAGCTATAGTCGCTCGCTCGGTGATGCTGGAGCAAGGGCCAGGGAACATGGAATGGTTGTTATTCTCTGCACACAGTGCTCATTTGTTTCACCTAATTAACAAACACATAATTCAGTAAGGCTGAACCATATTACTGACTCTGTAGAGTGCAAAAGAGCCACAAGACATCTTTTCTTCTCTAAGTGTGGGGTTATGAACTGCACAGAACAAAATTTATCACCATAGGGATGACAAAACAAAGAATTCTAGAAAATGCTTTGTGTTTCTTTGCCCCAAAGTCTTTCAAAAAAATTAGATGAAATAACAGGACTGACTTCAGCACACAAGAACCATGTTTCCCGAACTAGAAGTCTCTACTGTAGCACTGGAAACTGAGAACTAATTAGTCTGCAGAATTTGGATGTTAATTCATTTCTTAGCCATGAGAAACCACTTAAGCTTTTCTCTCCTTGGTTTCTTCATCTGTAAAATAGGACATTCACAACACATAGAGGGCTAATGAAAGAACAGATTACTTCTGTACATACCTTTGTGTAATTAGAATGATGCTTGATACATATTCAGTAAATATTACATTAGCTATGCAAATTAAACACCTAGAAATTCAAAGATGTACATAGGCAGTACATCTCCTTATTATTTTAGTCATTAAATTGGAGTCATTTGCAGATATTTTAATTTATTGAATGCTCATGGACTGCTACACATCCCTTCTAGATCTTTTCTTATTATGGTTTAATTCTTTCTGACAACTCTGTCTTTTCTTATAACCTGTGAATTTCTCAAGGGCAAGTTTTTTTTTTTTTTTTTTTGTCTAATTTGACTTGTAACCTTTCTGTTATCAGCCAAATGTTTAGAAATGCTGCAGCTCTTGGGGCACTGTTTTTTGGGTAAGGAAAACTACCTAGTGATATTAAAATAATAAATATGAGGTGTCAAATTGGGATTGTTACAAGTGAAAGAAAAACTGCCTGTAACACAGAAAGAAAGTAATGTTGTTAAAGAAAGGGGATTAGAAAAAAAATAAATGGAAGACTCTAATGAATAGAAAATGTTTGACCTCTTTTTATTGTTTGATGGACATATTTTCTCAGACTATTTGTTGAATGAGAAATTAATGAATGTTTACATTAAGGGGATGGTAGATGTGTATTCAGAAATATTTGCTTTCACTATTACCAAAACATTATAACATGTTTCTTTCCACTTAGGCTTTTTCCATTTCTTTTTTGTTCTAGACATAGAGAGGGTTTAATGTTGTACATAAAAAAAATTGAAAGAGATGATATCCTCCCTCCAGAGTTACCCTATTTAATATGAGAGAAAGATAATCATAGTAGAATATACCAGGCACCACAATTAAGTCTTAAATCCTATGGAAAGAAACAGGAAGTCATAAATTATTCTCAAATGGTTGGCTCAAGAATGAAGTTAGGGAGTTTGGCATTTAATCTTGAAAAGCAAGACTCCATAGGAAGAGATTTTAATGAAGAAGAATCTTAACAGAGAGCTCAAAGTGTGGAAAAGTACCTCGAATGGGAAAATGGTGACTGAAGACACTTCCTGTTTTCCAAATGTAGTTTTTGCGTAGATGGCTGTGAGTAATGAGCCCATGGTGATAAACTCAACAATTAGCCACATTTTCCCTTGTCCTGAGAGCTATCTCCTCCAGTTACCTTTGGACCCCTTTTCATCTGGTGCCTAAGGAATTTGCTCTGGGATGACTTCTATAGAATTCCCCTTGCTTTGATCTTTGTAGTTTGAAAGTAAAAATTCCAACCATCTTGTGTGTGTGTGTGTGTGTGTGTGTGTGTGTGTGTGTGTGTAAACACACATGCATATCTGTATGTTGGTGTGTATGCTCTCATATGTGGAGGTGTTATTTATTTATTTATTTATTTATTCATTTATTTATTTATTTATTTATTTCGAGACAGAGTTTCCTCTGTGTAGTCCTGGCTGTCCTGGAACTCACTCTGTAGACCAGGCTGGCCTCTAACTCAGAAATCCGCCTGCCTCTGCCTCCCAAGTGCTGGGATTAAAGGCATGCGCCACCACTGCCCAGCATGTGGAGATGTTCTTAGCCGCCGAGCTTTTCCTGCCTCTCCTTGCCAGCACTGGGGTTAGAAGTGCATCTCATCTTGACTTTTCATGTGGGTGTTCGGGTCCTCATGTGTGTATAAGCACTTTTCCCAGTGAGTCTTCTTTCCAGTCCTCTACCCTCAACCACCTTTTATATAAGGGAGACCTTATTACCTTTTACAAAACAAAGTTTTATTCACTTTGACCATTCTCTGCCAGGCAAAGGAAGATTCTGTGTACGGCCCTTTGATAGCTCATAAAGGACTCCCAAGCATCATCTCCTCTCCCGCTTTCTCAGAGACCAAGGCTCTCACTTGCAGACATCAGCAGCCAGTAAGGAAGACTTGTCACAGGTCGGCATTCTGGTGGCAGAAGGTAGAGTAGCCTAGGGTTCCAGACATCGAGACTTAACACACTTTGCCTTAGCTTTTGTTGTTTTTCAGAATTGGAGCATTAGCAGTCTAAATGACCTCTGGACAAGCATATATTGGCAAGTTCAAACAAATGGTGCAGTTTCTCATTTGCTTGATCACAAGTAGTGAGGGATAATGGCCTCAAATAATGTCTTAGGAAAAAGTAGCAAAGGAAGTCTGGGATTACCTTCATATAGTGGTTAGCTAGCAGGATGAACTGCCTTGGACCTAAAATTGGAGAGAGGAGCAAAGAGGTTGCAGAGCTATATATTTCTCCTTCTTATTTGTTGATGTAGCATCCCAATTCTCTCATGGGAGTATGAAATAATCAGAATGGTTTCCTTGGCTATAGATCTCTTACTTAGGTAAAGGACCTATGCTTTCTAAACATTAAAAGTGACTGAGTTTCACAGATGTGTCATGTATTCTCCAGGATCTGTGCCTTACTGAGGAGCAATGGCTTCTGGGGAGTGGAGGACCATCATTTTTGTTGTGGTCATAAAAAGAGAAAGAGCTATAAGAATATGTTCGGGCAGAGTGTGGGGGAAGGCGGTGCCTCAGCAGGTCCATACCAAGCCATCCCTTACCCCTGAGGGACCAGATACACACTGGTATAGTATAGAATGGAGTTTATTTAGGGCATGGGGAGGGGAGTTAAGAGAGTAGCTGAGGCAGAGAAAGGCAGAGAGAAGGAGAGAGTAGAGAAGTAGAGGCCAGCCATGACCACGTGGAGAGAGCGGGAAGAGAATGGAAGAGAGGGAGAGCAAGGAGTTAAGAGGCAAGGGAGAGAGGCAGGAGTAAGAGAGAGAGAAAGGGGCAAGTAGCCCCTTAACTGTGGGGCACAGCATACCTGGCTGTTGCCAGGTAACTGTGGGGTGCAGAGGGGGGGAATCCAGACAGAATACCAGCATTTTTTTTTTTTTTTGAGAGTGTGGCAATTGGCAGGTTCTCCTGCTCCAGTGATGATCAAACTCCCATGCTTATACTAGCAGCACTCACTGGACTTAGTGGGTTGTCAGCAAACAAAGGAGATATAAAGTTTAAGGAGGACGTTTTGGTGCGCATGTGGGGGGAGCAGGAGAGGGGGGTGGGGGATGGGCGTGGATATGATCTTGTTTCATTATACACGTGGATGAAATTTTTTTAGAGAAAAAGAAACATTTTTTAAAAACTGACCAAGGTCAAACTTCATAGGGAGAGACATGCCAAACACTGACATTTATTATGGTTCTTTTAGATTTATAAGACTGTCTCATTTCATCAGTGAAACTCGAGAGAAATTATTTCAGCATGCTCGATGCTTCTTAGTACACTTAATGGGCGTGCTTAGGAAGAAAATGATGTTATCTTATTTAAGAATTCTTCTCAAGATCTCCCCTTCTTTTAAACTTATCTTGTGAAATTGAAATTTCACTGTAATATCTAGTACTCTTTCTATAGCTGGGTGGACTGCCCAGAAACCTAGGTGTTTATGGAGCCGCAACATGTGTTTTTTGCTTATTACTATTTAGGAAAGTAGAGAAATTGGAAATAATGTAAAAGAAAGACTACTTACGAGGTTGCTTCAAAGAACAAGAAACAGTTTTTGTATTTTTGTTTTTGTTTTTGTTTTTTTGCATTAGAAGAAATGGATAAACTATGTAAAAAGTATTGCTACTAAAGGAGGTTTGGGGCTATTTTATGTTAGTTCTAACAAGATTTGACTTTATTTGTTTTTTATCTTTTTGAGCCAAGTCTTGCTAGGTACCCATAATGGCCTGAGCCCTTCAGTCTGGTCACCTCAGCCTCCTGAGTGGGACGACAGGTGTTCTCATTATACCCAGCTAAGTAATTCCCTCGATTACTCCATCACAGCGCATCTAATTCATGACACTTGACTTATAAGTAAATCACACAATCGACTAGGCATTATTGTTATGCATTCCTAGTTACAGAATTGGCTTTCAGTAGCAGTAGTGCCTCAGGTTCTCACACTGCTTGGGGGTATTTTTATGAACTCATCACTAGCGGCTTCCTCTCTTGACCTACCTGTTTTTCTTCATTACACAACTGTGTTAAATCTGGAGCTTTCTACATTCCGAGTCATCTCTTTCAGCCTTCCTTTGCTTAGTGCCTCCGTTGAGCAAGAACAAATTTTGACAGCTCTTCAAGATGATTCCCATACGCCTATCTATCTCTCCTTTCTGTCAGCGCACCTTAATCAGACTCTCTCCCGATGAGTCAGATGCTATCGAGGGCTCCCAACTGATCTTGTCTTTCTCAGCTGCCATTTACTGTATGAACTGTCACTGAATTGACCTCTCAGGAAACTAAAATAATCCATAAAGAACTTCCATTTGATTGGGCAGTGAAGTTTAAATGCCTGAGGGCTTTCAGAGTTATTATGGAAGCCAGAGTTATAGCTGAGAGATTCAGGGCATAATTAGCATGTGTGAGGCTCTGGCATCTATCAGGACTAGAGTGAATAAAGACATAAGGTGATTAAATGATAAAAAAAAGCTATCAAAATATATAAGTAGGTAAGGGATTATAATGAACCTCTGAGTATTTGTCCACAATTTCCAGCTCATGACAGCCTTGTTCTTTCTTTAATGCTACCCATTTCCTATGCCCTATATTAATTTGAAGGAAGTCATGGACATTATATTACTTAATTTGTATGTATTTCAGCCCATATCACTAGAAGATAAAACATAGAAAGAAGCATACTACTATTAGCACATCTCAAATTATTAATAATTCCTGTCACATACCAAAGCTTTTTCTGTAAATGGCATATGTATATACTTCAATTTGTTTGAAAACAGGATTTCAATAAAGGCTATGCCATGTGATCAGTTAGGATCTTTATATGTAAACTCAAAGACTTCAAGCCTATGTCTTTTTAATTTTATTAAGTTTTCATTTCCATTTGTAAGATCATGTGAGGCCACTTTCTAGGGCCTTTGGTTGTGCAGGCCCAAGAGGGTGAGCTCTCATTTTTATATAGACAGGAAGACTGCAACGAACACCTCTGGATATATTTGGTGACTTATAGGCCTTTGATCTATAGACTAAAACAAATCAACACTTCACTCTTAGATTCACTCTTAGTTGGGGGGAGGGGCAGTCTGTTTTAAATCCAAAAACACATATCCTAACAAAGCGAGACACAACACTCCCTCTTTCAGAATGAGCTTATCAATCTTTTTGCATATTCTCTTTCAGTGGTCTCTCTGAAGACTTGACTCCTGTCCCCTTCCTCATGCCCCACTCTTGTATTTTCTCCCAGATTTGATCCCTTGCATAAAACCAACACAAGCTTTTTAGCTAGTTAGAAACCCCTCTACATCCATACATCCATGAGTACATAAGTAGTGAGTGGATCTGTGTGCATTTTTAAAGGTGGCCCATGCACATTCAGGTGATTACATTTCTTTCCATTTTCCTAGTTCCATACCTTTGACAACTAAGGAAGGACAGAGGGATGCTGAAGGTGAACAACAGGGAGGCCATGTTCCTGAGACCAGATCAGGGCAAGGCAGTAACTGGAAGGTAATGAATGGTGCTTGCCTTTAATCATTTGGCTCAGCATTTGGAGGCAGAGGCAGACAGATCTCTGAGTTTGATGTGAGCTTGATTTACAGATTGAGTTCTGGAACAGCTAGGGCTAAACAGAAACTCTGTCTCAAAAAACAAACAAGGAATCCCTCCCCCCAAAAAAAGCCAAAACAAAATAAAGCAACAACCCCCCCAACCCTCCCAAAACAAACTAAAACAAAAAACCATCCAAGAACAAGACATTAACAAGCCTGAAGCCAGATTATTTTTATTTTATTTTTTATGTGTATGAGTGTTTGCTTACACATGCAAGTCTGGAGCTCATGGAGACTGGAAAAAGGGTGTCATATCTCTCCGAGAACTTGAGTTATAGAGGGAACTACTACATCTTAGAATCTGGGTTCTCTGCAAGAACAGCTCTTTAACTACTGAGCCATCTCTTTGTCCTGAAATCAGATCATGATGTGATAGATATGAAGAGTGTGCATTCATTGCTTGTGACCACTTTAACAACATAAGAAAGCTTTGATTTGCTTTTGAGGTATTTGATCTGAATAGGGTTTGTGTGTGTGTGTGTGTGTGTGTGTGTGTGTTTGTGTTTGTGTGTATGTTTGTGTGGTATGTTTGTGTTTGTGTGTTTGTTTGTATGTTTAACCAGCTATTCTGTTCTTGTTAGTGTATTTCAGCACTCCTTATGTTACTTTATAAAATCGGGAATTACAGACATCTAGTAAACCATGGGAGGGTTTTGATGAAATCCAATGCATCTCTATTGTGAGATTTCCATAATTTCTAGTTGGCCTCAGTTATCATTTGAGGCTTGAGGGCTTGTCTCTTGACCCTGACAAAACACCCTTTCTGTGCCCTGTTTCTCAGTAGTGTTTCACTCCAGCTGTCTTTTTGGTTCTTCCTCTCATTTGCTTCCTCTTTAACCATTCACTGATACATCTCTTTCCGCACTTCTAGATTTCACACCTCAAACTGTGTTTATTGGGAGGTCTTCCTTGGCAGAGGCTGACATGGTTTCCTCTGTGAATTAGGTCTTCTGGAGACCTTGGGAAGGGAGGAAGGAGACAGTGGGTCTCTTGTTCAAGAGACAAATGCTTTCCACTTTTATGGGCCTTAAATGGAAAACACTGCTGGGGCTAAAGTGCTCTTCAAGAATATAACAGGATGGGAAAGCAAATATGTGTGGACTGAGCTCTGATGATTTTCCGTTCTACTAGAGACTTGAAGTTTAGAAGCCACATTCTCTCACTTCACATCATGTAAGCTATTTAACTAATCTATGCTGGCAATGAGAGAGGGAAAGAGAGAGAGAAGGAGAGGGAGAGGGAGCAAGGGAAGGGGAGGGAGAGGAGGGGAGGGGGAGGGAGAGGAGGGGAGGGGGAGGGAGAGGGAGAGGGAGAAGAGCTCGTTAGCTACATTGACTCATACTTGGCTTATGAGCCAACAGCTGGCCTCAGCAGTCAATATCTAATTTTTTGGAGACTAGCTGGTTTCCTCCCCCCACCTCTTTTTAAGTTTTTAGACAGGGTCATGCTGGCTGACTTCAAACTTAACACAGGGCAAAGGTTTTGAGTCACAAATTATTATGAAAAGAAAGTGAGCAGAGGCAGACATGATGGCACCAGCCTGTAATCCCAGCATATAGAAGAACCATCAAGAAAAGGATCATGAGTTTGAAGACCAAGATGTCTGTCTCCAACATGAAATATTTAACAATATTAGTGTATTTTTTTCTAAATGTTAAACAATATTTTGCTGTACATACTTACCTGCCACTGCACTATTTCAGTATGCATATAAAATTTGTGCCAGTAGAATCAGGTAACTGGTATCTCCTTCATCTCTAATTTTGCAAAGTCCAAAATCTCCTCAAATAGTTCTTTCGAAATAAGAAATTAATTGTTGTCAACCACAGTTATATTCCTGTGCCACAGAACCGTTCATTATTCCTTCTACCAAGCTATAACCCTGTGCCCATTAATCATGTTCTCTTATCATCCCTCCCAACCCTTGCCAGTGTCTGGAAAATGCTAGTCTGCATACAGTTTCCATGACTTCAACCCTGTAAGCTTCCACAGATGGGTGAGACACATGGGATTTATCTTTCTGTGTTTGACTTATTTCATGCAATATAATGTTCTCCAGTTTTGTTCACGTTGCCCAAAATAACAGGATTTTCATCTTGTCTATAAATAATTCTCTATGTGTGACTCATGTTTTTATTCTCCATTCATCCACATAGATGCATGATATAATTTCATGGTTTGGTTGCCACATGGAATATGGCAGTGACCATGGGACATATGTGCCACTTGGACACACTGATTTTTTTTGACTTGTACTGAGGAATAGGATCACTGAGTTATATGGAAGTAGAACTTTTTATATGGTTTTGCACATATCTAGTTTTAACTCTCAGACATTCCTGTCCTTGACTTCTCTACACTAGGATGTTGGCTGAACTAGGTACTTGTTTTTGTATTGAGTAAAAGAAGTCAAAACCATGACATATATATATATATATATATTCACATATTTTTTGTGATAACCAACTAAGTATTTCCTGGTCAATTCTAATTTTATATTTAGTCAGAAGTGAAGAACATATTGGATTAACTGTGTGCCTTTTAAAATTTATTTTCACAGTTGCCATGCACCTATCAGACAGTGCTGGGATTAATAATACACAGTTAGAATATTTCACTTGTAGGTTTAGTTATACTCAGGTTTGCAGTAGAGATGAGTTTAGGAAATTTTGTTATTCTATACAAAGCCATTTGAGATTCAAAGGCTGTTTAAAATGTTATATGAACTAGCTTCTGCCTTCCTTCCTAGGGTGCATGATTTTGACACCCACTTAACTAGCATGTTTCAGCAATGTGGGAGGTTTGTACTTGGACTTCTGGGTGAATCTGTTGTGAAGCAAATTAAAAACTGTGAACTCTCATTGGGACTGATGAATATCCATTTGCTCATTCTTCCAGGTATTCCCTTGGAGCCACTATATGCAATTATACAGTAGTATATATGTAAGTATATGTATATCACTATATGCATATACTTACATATATACTACTGTATATTTGTTTAAAAATTTTCCATAGTTCTTTATTGGTTCCTTAGACTTAGAAGTAGACGTAGAGAGAGAGTTAAGGGATAACTTAGAGCTGGTTGATCCATTGTGAAAGCGAGGTAAAGACTCTGTTACTCTCATGCTCTCCCCAGCCATGGTAATGTTACTGTTTATAGACATCATTTACTAAAGGATTCATGGAACTTCAAACACCATTACTGTGATGTGGTCAAATCAAATGGAATCTGGCCTGGGGCAATGGGTTTTGTTGGCTTTTCAAGGAACCAAGAGGTCAAAAGTATTTTCATAATACTGAGACTTGTTTTTTTCTCCATTTGCTATTTTCAGTGTACTAGTGTTTACACTGGGTAGCGAACTTGTTGATGCCTTAGCACAAGTCAAGGTAGGCAGCGGTCCACCAGGAATAGCTCCAGTCTGTGCTCCTCTGTACAACCCAGGAAAACGCGGAGTAAGTGCCACTCGGGAGAAGTGATACTTTATTAAATGTCTGCCTATAAGCACATACTTTAAAAATACCTGAGTGACAAGATGAGAAGACTGTACACAGCCACCTCAGATGTTGCATCTCAAACTTCAGTTGTACTGAGACGTTAGTAAGACAACAGATAGGGAAACATGGAAATCTGGTTTTAGACCCCTATCAGTGGTGAGTATTATTCATATCATGGAAACATGTGGAGCCGGTCTTCATTTTTTTTCACTAACAATGATAGTTCTAAGATAGGAAGTGCACTGGTAAGACATATGAAATTAGTCATGCTTACTTAGCACAAGAGGCTGTAATATCCATGGTGGTAAGCCCATTGTCATTACTAGCTCGAGACACCATGGCAGGCTGCTGTGGAAATCAGCTCATTTCTTTTTGTGGCGTCTGAGTTATCCTCTTGGAGTTGTTCTCTTCACCCGGATGTAATGCCTAGACCCATAAACTCAACGCTGGTTTGGATTGTCTTAATGATTAATACATCTATGATGGAATAAGATTTGCAGCATTTTGAAAAAAAAAAGCAGGTTATAAATAAGGCTTTAATGTATAAGAAGCACAGAAATAAACCCATCTCAGAATGGGAGAATCCTGTATAGAGTGGATGGAAAAACAACTTTGAGAGCAAGGCCAATTCAGAAAGTAAAAACAAAATGTTCTCAAAGGCTAGCAAATAATCAATTTGTCAGAATT
The DNA here is from genome assembly GCA_902729485.2 of Mus minutoides. NCBI lineage: Eukaryota > Metazoa > Chordata > Mammalia > Rodentia > Muridae > Mus > Mus minutoides. Next base: position 1,149,964 of record LR749983.1, read on the forward strand.
AGTTACTGTTTTAATTGAGTTTCATCAAGCCAGCGAGTCTAGGCAGCTGTCAGATTTGTCTCTTCAGCTCTAGCCCTGACCAGAATAGTCGGAGCATCGTCAGCTCGTCTGTCTCTATTCTTGTCAATTTTCTTTTAATAAATTCACATTTATTGAGAAAAATAAAATTGGCAGGAATTCTTTGTAAATACTAAATATGAACAAACATCACTGTACAAAAGACCAGTTTTCAGGGGCATGTAAATGAACAGGAGTTTCTGCTCCTTCGTACTCCTAGTTTATGTAAGCTGAAATGCTACCTCATTTCATTTGAGGGATGCGTTTTCAGGAGATTCTTCCTAGATTAGGTATATTTCATGTCCAGTTTAAATTTCTTAGTATAAGTTCTTAAGGGAAAAAAATTAGGTTGTTTCAACCTCATTTTGTTTGTTTATTTTTTAATTTTAAAGACATTTTACTTATTTTAAGTGTATGAGTGTTATCACCCACATTCCTGGGACCCAGGGAGGACAGAAGAGGGCCTTGGATCCCCTGAGACTGGAAGTATATACTGGTGTGAGCCCCTGTGTGGGTGTTGGGAATCGAACCGGAATCCTCCCGGGGGAGCAGCAGTCCTCTAAATCCATGAGTCATCTCTCTAGGCCCGTCTTCCTGTGTTAGATTTCTCTACTTAATATGAATTCAGTCTACAAGTCAGAACTGCACAGGATATAAAAATACTTGTCTTTTTCTGTTTGTTAGTTTGAGTGCTTTTTAAAACTCATTGCAGGAAGGTGGGTGTGTCTCCGGCAGAGTTTATTTTTATGCAGCTCTGCTTGTTCAAATTATAGAAAGTGAATTTCTTTCCCTAAAAATAGACTGTTGGTTGCCTGGTGCCGTTATCCAGAGCCTATCTGCGAGACAGTGAAGCTTTTTAACATTGTATCCTAAATACATCACAGCACTGAACATTGAACAGAGAAATGATACCACGCCTGTCCTTGTGAATCTGTAATATGGAAGAAACTGGAGATCCGTCCTTGAATTGATGCACACTGGTGGCGATTTCGATGTGAAATCCTCGGGTGGAGGCGGATGAGAGCAACTCACAGATGCAGGAACTTTGAGCCCATGCTCCTGGTTAGATGTTAGACACAGAAGACCATTGTTCCATCTCTCTTCATTCTTCAACTGCCCTCCTAGTCATGGGTACATGCTTCTTTGTTGTCATGGCAGCACGGGACACAAGTGAAATCCATGGCTTGCTTCAGGATGTGACACAGTTCCTAAGTGGTATAGGTGCAACACATTCTCTCTCTCCCCCTCCCCCTCCCCTCCTCTCCTCCCTTCCTCCCNTCTCTCTCTCCCCAGCATTTGGCTTTCTCTGGTTCCCTGGAGGAAGAAGCTGCGCCTGCATTAACAAGCCCCGCGGTGCTGTGGTGTTTGTCTAGGATTGCTCTTCCCATGATGCGTGTTGTTTCCTTACTCATTAGATGGTAGGAAACCAGCCCTGATTCCATTTGTAACACTGCAAGTACACACAGGTTTATTTATATAGTACAAACCCCCAGGGCATATTTTCCCTGGTGAGTTTCTCTAACAACTAAATATGCCCGGATGTCTTGTGTCTTCCCATGCCCGGAGTGCTGCGGGTAAATGTGATTCTGTCTCTTTGCCTGTTAAAATACTTAAGATAATTGTCGAAAGTAAGACCTATTTCCTACCTGTGCCTTTTTACAATCAAGTTAGATGTTCAATCAAATAATGGGAAGTCAGAGGAACTCTGCCAGGAAACTGCCAGCCAAAGAACAGAGTTTCCTTTTGAGATTTCCATTTCACCTGCCTGTTATGCTAATGTCATGCAAGGCATTATGGTAGGTTTTCTACCAGATGCAGAATTCATGATCCATGGTTACTGCAGTTAAACCCAAAGACAGATACTAGCCAAAAGTAAAGGACAGACCTGGAGGCAGCTGGTGACTTCCTCCTGACGGTACTTTTATAAGTCCTCTCCTCTTGGCATACCTACCACTCTACTGTGCTCTCAGTACAAGGCAGTGCTTTGTTGAAGGTCTGTACAAATTGAGTTACAACATTTTGCAGAGTTAATTCATTAATGGCTTGCTAGCCTTTGGATAAATCATTGTGCAGAATTTCTGTTTATCTACATATTTTCTTGAATATTAAGCTCCCTCCCTAAATTTGGTGTTTTCTTTCAAAAAATGGCAGTTGTTTAATGTTCGAGCAAGGTGTGGTGGTACACACCTTTAATCTTAGCACTTGGGAGGCAGAAGTGGGTCTGTCTTCTATTCTGCAAGCTCTACGACAGCCAGGGTTGGATAGACAGACTCTGGATCAAAAAGTTGAAACTAAAACCAAATAGTCTGATTAATGTCAGTAAGGATCTTAAGAGAGGAGCTGGGGAAATAATTTAGTTGGTACAGTTTTTGCTATGCAATTTTCATGAAAGCTTAGATTTGCGTTTTTAGTGCCCATATAAAAAGCATGTCAGTGAGTGTACATTTGTAACCCCAGAAAGGGAAGTGTGGGTCAGAAACAGAGGCTTGTCAGCCAGCCAGCCTTGACCAACAGGAGACAGAAGGATCATCAACCAGCCAGTCTAGATTAATCTACGAGCTCCAGGTTCAATGATAGTTTTTTGTTAAACACTAACGGGAAAGAGTGACAGGAAAAGACACTTGAAGTCAGTCTCCAGCTACTACATTCACCGACACATATGAATAAGCATACCTACATGCATGTGTGCACACACAAATTAACAAGCATATTTACCCTCCTCCACAAAGAATATTAAGATTTTGACTTATTAAACAAGAAATGCATACATGCACACACCTATGTTCATGCAGACCAGTTAAGAATGAAGAAAGAAAAATTGGTGGATACCAATATGCAGGTTTGTCTAATTTAGCTGGTTTATGCCATAGCATGTGGATGACAGGAGTTCACTGTCTATGTTGGAATCCTCATTATACTCTCCTTCAGCCTCCCAGCATGCATTGCTTCAGTTGTCATTCTTTTAATGATTTCCCCTGATATCCTGCTCACTGTCCTTCTGTCCTTCCATTTCAATGTGAGAAAATGGCAAAGTTTTCAGATAAGTCTATTTTCAGCTTTTTCCCATGGGCATGGCGCTCTAACTTCTATTGTCTTCATGTTCTCTTTGTGTGGGGCAGTGCACTCTACCTGTACTGTTCAGAATCTCCCAAGGACCCAGGCCACTTCATACCAGTCCACCAAGGACTCAGGCCACTTCATACCAGTCTACCAAGGACCCAGGCCACTTCATACCAGTCCACCAAGGACTCAGGCCACTTCATACCACTTCATACCAGTCCACAACACCAATGCACACAGTGCCTCTGAGCACCATTAGAAATGCCCATAGTGTTTTTTGTAGAGCACTTTTGCCCACTGAGTGAAATGAAGTATTTCTTCTCCAGCTCACGCTGTCTCTTTAAACTCAAGTCTTTTTTTTTTAATTTTATTTTATTAGATATTTTCTTTATTTACTTTTCAATTGCTATCCTGAAAGTTCCTTATACCTCCCCCCCCCCGCCCTGCTCCCCTACCCACCCACTCCCACTTCTTGGCCCTGGCATTCCCCTGTAGTGGGGGCATATAAAGTTTGCAAGACCTAGGGGCCTCTCTCCCAATGATGGCCGACTAGGCCATCTTCTGCTACATATGCAGTTAGAGACATGAGCTCTGGGGGTACTGGTTAGATCATATTGTTGTTCCATCTATAGGGTTGCAGACCCCTTCAGCTCTTTGGGTAATGTCTCTAGCTCCTCCATTGTGGACCCAGTTAAACTCAAGTCTTATGACTTTTCCCTTTATGCATTTTTTCCTTGCTCTTCTGGCCTGAAGCTCTTTGTACTTCTGCTGTGACTCTTGTAATCAATACTAATTGCATGCAGAATCATTTAACATTTTATGCAAATGTGAGCAAATGCTTGTTTGGCCTTGGAAGGGAGACAGTAGCTGAAAGATAAAATCAGGATGGATGAGGGTTTGGTGCTTTGACGACAGCTTACACTTCTGGGTTAGAATCCTGAGTTCTACTCTTTGTGAGAGGAGGGGAGCCCAGAGGAGTCACCTGTCTCTTCCTCATAGCTTAGTGTCTTTATTTAATTTCTGTTGCTTTGTTGGGACACTGTCTTCAATTAGTTGTTTAATCGTGTTACTTTGAAGGTAATGATGATATGAATAAACTAACCCCAGCCCTTGATGGACCTAGTTTTGAACACAGACCTGGATAGGGTGTGGCTTTTGTCTAAAAAGGAGCTGGTTTTCTGTAGACATCTAATGGTTCTTCCGAGCCACACGATGAGGCAGAGGTTTCCTTGCTTTAGATGCAATAAGAGAACGAAGTTACTTAGAAGATATATATTTTTTCCTACAGACAAAATGATTACTACCAAAGGAAAATGGAATTAAGGGAAAAAGCTTTTGAAGGAAATATATCTAAAAATATCTATCCCATCTCTTTAAAAAAATTGGCAGGAACACCTGAATTTTTCTGAGTGTAATTTTAGTTAGGTAAACATTGAAAAGATATATTTTTCTAAAAAAGGAGAGAGTGCTTTTATGGAAAATGATGGTTGGCAGTTCTCTTCAGCAGTAGATTGCTTTTGCAAAAAAAAAAAGATTTTTCCTGAATTATAGAATAAGAAAAGTATGAATTCAGTCAGGGCTAGTGACACGCTTGGGCCAGGCTGGCAAAGGTGCCTTGTGCCAAGTTTGACGATGTGAGCTCTATCTCTAGTACCCGTATGGTGGAAGGATAGAGTCCACATCTAAAAGTTGTCCTTTGACCTCTATGTGTGGACGGTGTCATGCACACACATACATACCACATGCATGCACCCAAAATTAAGTCAATTAATAAAATAATAAGAATTCAAACAAACAGTAATAGTGATTGGCATCATTATTGCTGACCTGAAAACATTTAGCCACAATGGGCTTCTTTGTAGGATGCCCAGTTAAGAACAGAGACAGATTGGCACTGAGGGTACTTTTGCAATGCTTAAGTGTTTGCTTTAACATCTGCACTGAACAAGCACATTAAAATATCATCTGGGGTTCACAGCTATGCGGGATGTGCCTCATTAGGCTTTACAAATTGGTGAGCTATCTTGAAAGTACACAGAACTGTACTTGGCAAACACCTAAACCAGCTGACAAGCAGATAATGCTGACTTTTAGGGACTTTAAGGGATAAGGGTTATAGCAATATCCTTGGTATATTGAATGGTAACTCAGGGTAAACTATGACAAAATTCTGAGAAGATTTGGAGACTATGATTTTATAGCTACATAAGCCATTATTACACAAGCGCAAAAATATAAGGATGCACATTACTCTAGCCTGAGAGCAACAGAACTGAATAAAACACATTATCTGAGGCCTTGCCTGTACATGCCTAGGCATACATACATAGGCATACACTCACACACGACAATGTATTCACCAAGTACATGTTTGGATCCGAATAACATCACTAACATCATTTCCCAGAAGAGGAACTGGTCATACATACCCAACATCAGCGGTGGTGTTGGGCAGACTTGTCCAGCACAGCAGGCTGTCAGAGAATTGGTGAAATCATCAGAATATCTTATGACTCAAAATTAGATTATAGAGAACATTTTAGAACACACTGTAGAAAACAGTCAGATGAGGGGGACAGCAATAAAAAGGATGTCCTCTGTCATTCTCTCCAGTTTCTCATTGCTCATACTTTCATGAGGTTTAAACATATCAACTATAAAATACGATTCTTACAGAGATGCTGACAGGGCTTAAATCCATGAGAGCTTAAGATCAAACGTGAATTCATTCAGCATTCACGGCTTTTATTATACTTTGGATTATAATTCTCCCCTATGTTCTGTCTCCTTTGTTAAAGGCTCATGGCACTGCTGGGAGGTAGGTATTGGAATCTTTAAGAGGGGCAGAGGTAGACGGATCTCTGAGTTTAAGGCCAAATTGGTCTACAGAGCAAGTTTCAGGGTAGCAAGGACTACATAGAGAAACCCTGTCTCAAGCAGCAGCAGCAGCGGTGGCGGCGGTGATGGCAACAATAACAAACCAAAATAAAACAAACAACAACAAAGAAATAAAAAAAAAGTTTGTCCTTAAGAGTTAAATTCTAAATGTTTATTCTAGTATAGTCAAAACTAAAAATGTTTCATTTCTTCATGAATGTTAATCTAGTTGAACATGAACTTATGATGGTGTCTATGAAAACTGACCTCTAGCCAGTTTAAGCTTGGCTTACAGTTTTTGCAGACTTTAATCCCTAGCTGGCTGCCCTCATAACTTTTGCACTTAGGGGAAGGTAGTGGTACAGGGAAGACGAAGCTGAGAATCAAAGAGTCCGAACGAATCCTTCTGTGACCTAACTGGATCACTTAAGACCTCCTACTTTGTTTCTACCACTTCAACAGTGTTAGTCTGGGAACTAAATCTGCTATATGGGCCTTTGAGGGAAGCATTCCGATCTAAAATAAAGAATGTATGCCCCATTAAGTGTGTCTAACCTCTGGCACAGTGCCACATACATCTTAGGGTAGCTGTGACTGTGGTCCAACATGTTTGCATATAACAATGTCATGCTTCAATGTTATAAGCGTAGGCATCCCTTGCCTGTTAGGGCTGTGTACAGTGTTTCATTAATCTTTCTACCAACTGTACAACATAAATAAGTCATAGCATACAGGTGATTAAACAGAGTCAGTGACATGAAGGAATCTATACAAGGTTGCACAGCTATCAGGTGTAAGACCAGAGGTTTGACTTTAAATGACTAAATTCCTGAGCTCAAGTTTACATCACTCTGATTATTGAATATTACTTTTTTCTTGGTCAAAAGAAGTGACATTAAGTTTCTGGGTTAATATCTGCTTATCAGTGAGTGCAGAAACTTTGACTACCCAAGATACAATTTGCAAAACACATGAAACTCAAAAAGAAGGAAGACCAAAGTGTGGATATTTCTATCCATCTTAGAAGGGGGAAACAAAACACCCATGGAGGGAGTTACAGAGACAAAGTTTGGAGCTGAGACGGAAGAAAGGACCATCCAGAGACTGCCCCACCCGGAGATCCATCCCATATACAACCACCAAACTCAGACACTATTGCATATGCCAGCAAGATTTAGCTGACAGGACTCTGATTTAGCTATCTCTTGAGAGGCTATGCCAGTGCCTGGCAAATACAGAAGTGGATGCTCTCAGTCATCTATTGGATGGAACACAGGGCCCCTAATGAAGGAGCTAGAGAAAGTACCCAAGGAGCTAAAGCAGTCTGCAGCCCTATAGGAGGATCAACAATATGAACTAACCAGTACCCCCTAGAACTGTGTCTCTAGTTGCATATGTAGCAGAGGATGGCCTAGGAGGTCATCAATGGGAGGAGAGGCCCCTTGGTCTTGCAAACTTTATATTCTCCAGTACAGGGGAATGCCAGAGCCAAGCAGCGAGAATGGGTGGGTTGGGGAGCAGTGGGGGGGGGTATAGGGGACTTTCAGGATAGTATTTGAAATGTAAATGAAGAAAATATCTAATAAAAAATAAGTGAAATTAATCAATGCTCTAGTCAACTCTGCTATTTATTTATTTATTTATTTATTTATTTATTTATTTATTTATTTATTTTTTCCTCTATAACAAACCCCTAAAGTCTCTATAACGTTGTCACATATTCATAATCTAGCTGATGTTTCATTATTGGATCTCATACCTTCTGTAGAGTTCTATCTTATTTCAGGTTATCTATTTCAATACTACAATCCAGCACAATAGACTTTATAACCAGTAACGTAGTAAGAATCTGTAGGGCCCAACCCCAGGAAGAAAACAAGAGCTAGTCCCTGGGTCTGTAGAAACACTATGCTGTCTTCTTCCTGAAGAGTCAGAGATTCTGCTGGCCACATGTTTGCATGTGATTCTGTGGGAACTGTGGCTATCAAGGGTGGGGTCGCCTGAACTGGATGATCTGCCCTTAGCAGAAGCTGGAAATGCTTAGGACGCTGTATGAGTCAGAGGGCTTTGAACTATGGACTTATTCTAACAGCTGCTTTTCATTAGAGCAGCCTGGCCTGCATGGATTCTGGCAGGTCAGCTGTTCAAAAAGCTCCCATTCTTTGGAAATGTTCAGACTTTCCCAAGCTCTTGCTCAGCATCTTGGATTTTGTTCTCATTTCCATTTTTCAGATTTATAATCGCTTGGATACAAATTGCTGCGGATTCAGACCTCGCAAGGAAGATGCCTGTGTACAGAATGGACTGGGTCCAAACTGTGAGGACCAAAATTCTGTGACTTTAGCACACATTATCCAGAGGAAGAATGACCCAAGGCATTTGGTCTTCATAAACAATAAGGGCTTCTTTGATAGAAGCGAAGATAACTTAAACTTCAAGTTGTTAGAAGGTATCAGAGAGTAAGTGTTATATTTATCGTGGAACTCCTATCTCACTCTCTAGACTGTTCTGGAATCTTCTGTGTAGCTCAGACTTTCCTGGAACTCACTGTCATTCAAGCTGACCTCAAACTTACAGTTATCCTCCTGCTTCAGCTTTCAGAGGGCTCAGATTACAGGATGGAGCTGTTATATCCAAAACGAAGTGTACATTTTCTAATGCAGTGACATCTTCGAAGATCACATGTTTGTTAACAAATAGTAATGTTTTGTGAAGACGCACACCTTATGTTAGATATATTTAATTTCTTTGGAAATTAAATATATCAATATATAAATAGAGATTCCCAAGAAGAAAAATAGCATTCCAAGAGCAGACAGTACACCCATGAGCAGTCCACAACAAACACCTACACAGCTCTTTACATAGTCCTCCTTCACTGCCAGGTTCAACTTTCACTGTGAAAACCCACGTGGGTGAGGCTAGACATGTGCAGGGCTGTCAGCAGTAGGATAATCAGGTGGCAGAGGCTCTATTGTGAGAGCACAGAATTGTACATGGCAGGAACAATGGAGATGTCTAAATCTGTAATAAACTATTTGGCATGTCAATGGAACTAATAGGCATGGCAGGATGTCGGATTCATGATTAACCCAAGTGACTGTTATGAATATTGTGGGAAAAGAGCTCTCTCAAAGGTAGGGCACCAGAGGACAGCTGGCCCTTTAAACTGGGTAGGAGGGCTTTTGAGTACTCACAAGTCTTTTTTGGCAGACAGTGGGGCGGGATCTTGAAAACTACAAAGGAGGGGCTGCAGGAGGCTAGGCAAAGAAGAGCTGTTGTACTCAAGATTAGCCCAACACTCAGAGATGACCCAAAGCACTTGGGAGACATTTGGTAGGACTTAGAATGGATACAGAGCAAACAGGGAGGCAGCGTGAAGCTAAAGGAGTTAGATAGTGCTATACTGGAAAAGTAAGAACACAGTGGCTCTTGTGGCATACTCACGCATTTGGGGATAGCTTCTGGTGGGGGAGCAGGGGGAAGGGTGTTGGGGACCCAGGAGGGGCAGTGGGGAGAAAGACTCAGGTTTCTTTAAGGAACTGACTATGGGAAGTTTGACAATGCTCCATTGAGTATATGGGCAATACCAATTGGATTTTTTTTCTTTTGCTTCTCCCATTTTTGGGGAGGCAGGGAAGTTCTCACGGGTGGGAGGGCAGAGCTGGAAGGACTGGGAAGTAAGTATGATCTGGGTGCATGATGTAAAATTCCCAAAGAATCAGTAAAAATATGTTGAAAAAAAAAGTGCAGCAGGAGCTGGCTACAAGGCCTGATCAGTCCCACCTCAGTTACAGAAGCCATGAGTAAATTTCACAGCCAGTAGATCCACCTTTATATGTAACCCATGCTAGTAGGGAATACAGTTCCCCAAGGAACTAGGTTCCATTGGAAGCTTAAGAGCCCACAAAATAGCCATAGCCATGCCCAAAGAGCTACACACCAGGAAATAAGCCCAACAGGACTGAAGTGAATGGTAAAACTCAGCCCTTCCAAGCCTACACCTACTGTTTTTTTTCTTCGTGGCAACTTGTGTTTGTGTCCTACAGTGATTACTCTTACTGTCATGCGGCTCAGTGTGTTCCATATCCGCATTTCAATCATTTTCTCTCAACCTTTGTACTTAGATAGAGTGAGTGGGTTTTATAAACTCTCAACATTTTCCTGTGGGTTTTGAGAGAGCCAAGAGGGTCCTCCCACCCCCCAAGCCCACGTCCTTCCCTTGCTGGTGTGCCTTACAGCTCTGTGAATTGAAGGCAGAATGCACTGGCAGATTCTCTCTTTTAAATGCCTAAGCCAAGGAAAAATTATGCATAGGGAAATTGACATTCCTAAGACATCATTTACTAAATTGATATTACGGGGACTTTTCTTTGCAGAATTGAGAGTGCCAAGGGCACGCATCTATCTATCTTAAACATTCACAGAAATATGAATACTTTTATTTATTCTTTCAAAGAAGATTTAACCTTAACGCATTATGGGGTATAATGCGTTTAAGGTTAAATCTTCTTTGAATATATAATCCGCACATTAATAAGCAAAAGCGAAGTCTTTGTTAAGCTCAGAGTCACACACTGACTATTTCCCTTAACCAATGCAATGTAAGAACCCATAGTAGAGGATTGGCTTGTTTTCTTTTATGAACAGGACTTCTAGTCACTGAAGAGACTGGAAGTTTTGATACTTTCATCTCATGTATTCTGCCTAAGCTAGCTTGGTTGAAGGGCTATAGAAATAATAATTATGGATATTACTACATTATATAGTATAACATTAAGACATATCCCACAAGACTTCACAGTACATGCTTTTAGGGGACTCGGAGCACAAAATGCCTTATTTAATTCTACACTTCTGATATTCACTCTGTCCATCTCAGTAACCTTTGGTCTCTAGCATCACCAGAATTTTGGACCCTGGATCCCTAGTGTCTATGCGACCTATGTAGTGTCCCTAATTGTGTCTTTAAATAAGTGCATGTTCATGCCCTGCAATTTTAAAGGTGCAACTAAATTCATTTGAAAGTTACTCTTGAACCCCAGCGATTATATGGTATAAGACTTCTATGAGCTAGAGGAGGCCAAGCTGGCGGTGTTGCAGAATATAACCTATGACTTAGATTAGACATTTTCTAAGACCTTATGGCACTATATATGCTAGACTCTGGCTCTAGTCTTTCTACATGAAAATAAAAAATAAAACAAGTTCAGTGAACTCTCTCAATGATTCAGCTGGGTTCTCCTTAAGTGACCTCAGGGTGTCCAGTGAGATGTCATTGAATATCCTTGCTCCAAAAGTTTAGTTTTGCTGAATTTGTTTGAAATCAATTGACAGCTTTCTGTTACTGTAAGTAATGTCTGAGGCGATTGTCTTACAAAGTGGGGAGATTTACTGTAGCTCACAGCTTTTCCTAAAGGACAGGACATAGCCACCTGGCTCTGCTTCTTTGATCTTTTAGTGGTACTATATACTGTGGTGGTACTAAATGCCATCATATTAGCCATTTCTTTTCGTCTAACCAATGCAGTGTAAATGCCAATATTGGTCTGTTTTCCTTTATGAACAGGACTTTTATAACCAAGGATGGGGAGGTCCTTTGCACTGGTGACCAGGAGTTGAAAGAGAGAAAGAGGGAGGGGTGGAATTCTAGCATCTCTTTCAAGGCATGCCTCAATGACACCATTTTCCACTATGCCTTGCCTCCTAAAAGGACCACCATCCACCAGTCATAGTATCCCAAGGACTAAGTCTTCAATGCATGGGCATTTGTGAGACATTCAAGATATAAGTTAGAGCATCATTTAATACTCCACTCAGGAAAACTCTGGCCTTGTGCCTATCCATTTGACATGTTTATTGTTGTCCTTACTTAGTTCATGCTGTGTTGGTAAGATGTGGGTGAAAACTCCCTGGTCCTCTGGGCCTTACAACCCTCCTCCATCCTCTTCAGTGTTTCCTAAGCCCCAGATGTGGGAGTTGTTTTGTAGATGAGTCCAGGAGGCCTCAATTCTTCACCAAGAATTACAGGCAACTAAAAGATGCTGAGAGCTAGAAAGTCTTATCCAGGGTAGAGCACACCAATTGGCTATCCAATACCAAATTGTCATCCCTAAAAGCATTCATATAAGTAACAGTATAAAGGCTAATATGTAGATCAGTATATAGAACAGTAGATATATAAATATATATTTAAGAATATATATTCATGCAATAACAAATAATAAAAAAGAGGCCACGAGTCAGAAAGATCAAGGAGAGGTATATGGGAGGGTTTAGAGGGAGAAAAGGGCAATGAAGAATGGTATAATTATATTATAATGTCAAACATAAAAGAAATAATTAAAAACTAAAAAGAAATCCCCAAATAACACCCGCCCCCTCCCCCGCCAACCAAAACCAAACACAAAGCAAAACAACAATCACTCAAGTTCCAAAAGTATAATCTGAATCAGAAGGAATTCTTCCTCTAATTGAGTTTTCTTTTTAAATAATTTTTCTTTTGTTCTATCAAAAGTCTGTGGCCATTGCATTTTAAACCGTAACTTCAGGGAGGAAACGTCACTGAAACCACACACGTTTTGCTTCTCACCAATTTCTTTCATTAAACTTCACCTTGTTACTGATGAGAGCAGACAAAAGGCTCTCTGTAGCTTAAGATGATGGCAAATACATCTTCAGACCTAATGTGATCTTCATTCTATGCCTCTCTTTGCCAATCTTTAATGACCTTTAAATAAGAAACTAGGATGTCACATTCCGAATGGACTAGATAATTTGGTTCATTTGAAATACATTTTTCTTGTGTTTTACTTTCATGAAATGTGTCTGCTCGTCAGTGACAAAACCATTTTGGTTTTCTAGGTCTCGTTTGATAGTGTGATTTATGAGACTAAGGAAGGCAGTGCAGCTGGGGGAAGAAATAATATTTCTGAGCAATTGCTAAGAATGAAATATTGTGTTATCGTTTCAGGTTTCCCGAATCTGCAGTTTCTGTTCTGAAGAGCCAACACTTAAGACAGAAGCTCCTTCAGTCTCTGTTCCTTGATCAGGTTTATTGGGAAAGTCAAGGAGGCAGGCAAGGCATTGAGAAGCTTATTGACGTGATAGAGCGGAGAGCGAGAATCCTTATCACTTACATCAACGCACACGGGGTTAGAGTGTTACCTATGAATGAATGACAAATGGCTTTCTGCCTCGAGGGCTATACATTTGTCACATTTGTTTTTTCTTAAATAAAAGATATCAACCTTACGTGTTTCTAGGAACGAGGCAGCATGTTGGATACATGAAACTGACGCAGTTTATATCATGAACTGAGTTTAAACAGTTTGTAGAGTTTAGAGGTATGCAGATTCAAGAAGTTTCAGAATAACATATTGCTTGCAGAATGCCTGTTGAAATTTGTTCCTAAGACTCTGGTATGTTTGTCTCAGCGTTGTCATTGTGTAATGACCCAAATGATTATTCCCACTGATGTTTAAACCATTTTCATGTCATTTGATGGAACGGTATAAACTAGAGACACTGGCTCTTCTAATAGATCATTCCCATGCCTTTTGACTGATCTGTCCAGTTGCTGGCAATGAGTTGATTGGCATTCTCTCATTGCTGATGGTTACAACAGCTTTCCAACACCATCCAGAGGCAATTCTACACCACGAAATTGAGGCATCTGTTCTGCAAGTGCAGCAGTCTTGAAACACCTTCTAAGTAAACATGGTAGTAGATTTGTTACAAACGACCAGTATATTTTCTAGAGTCTAACATAATCAGCCACCTCTGAACAACAAAATTCTCCTATCCTTCCCTTTTTAAGCAATTTATTGACAGCAAAGACATTTATGACAATTGATGTATTAGTTCAATTTGCTGTCTCAATTTTGATCTAACTTATGTCTTGTTGTTAGAAAACTAAATAGTTATGAGGCATGCTGCTACCTGTTCGAAAATTTACTTTGTAGAATCTCTTAATGTTCTTATTGGTTGATTGGCTTATAAGAAAGTTAAGGTTTCACATGGTCCAGGATGGCTTTGAACTCCTTCTGCATCAGAGGATGACCTTGGTCTTCTGATGCTCTGTCTCCCAAGCGTTGGGATTACAGACAGTATATGACACCATGTCCTGTAGTGCTCAGGATCAAACTTGGGTCTTCTGTCATGCTAGAGAGACACTGTATGACTAAGCCCATAACCTCAGCCCACTTTTAATGAATATTTAACAATTTGTCATTTTATAAAGGATATACTGTAATTTCTGAAGTTTTTTTTTTAATCATAGAGGACTTCCTTGGTGTGATTAGGTTTCATCTGATTTAACTGATATTCTCTAGGTGTTGACGATAAGTTCAGATATTAAATATATTATGTAGATCAGTTCAATACAAGAAGTCTTAATGAAACCCAACACTCATAACTGTATCTTCTCACAAAGAACTCATGGATAGAAAGCATATGGCAACTGATTAGGCAAAATTAAGTCTCAACTAATCTCCCCCAAATCCCTCTCCCAAATCTTTCTTCGGCTTGGAGGAACTAAGCCACACAAAGTTCATGCTCTGAGTCTTTCTGTCCTGGGAGAATTTGCCAGGCCATCACTTATCCTTCTTATACGGAACCTTTGAATCTAGAGCAAATTCTGTCTCTCTTGCTTTCAGCTCTACTACCCCTTATTTGAAAGGTCATTGATTAGTCATGTGTAGTGATACAGACCTGAAATCCTAGCACCCAGGAAGCCATGGACAGTTTGCAAGTCTGAGGTCAGTCTGGTCTTAGTGATATCCTGTCTGAAATGTGCTCCTCTCTTCATAAAGACTGATTTACTGACTTTTTCTTCTTTTGGAAACTTAAAAAAAAAGTTACACATTTTTATCGTATTTCTCATCTCTTTGTTTTCAGTTTTGTTCTTAATGCACACAACATTTTCCATCTTCTGATGAAGAATAATTTGATATTGATGTGAACTTTTAAAAACAGCAATATAGGCTACATCATAGGAAAAATATCTGTGTAGATTATAATTGATACAAACATACCAACTGGTCAAAATAGTAAGTCAAGGTGTTAAGTATAAGAGAAGACAGGCGAAGGGAGGAAGCATCCTCTGATGCCTCTTGCTTCTGCTTTCCAAGGCACATGACCAAGTACTGCATCTCTCATCCCATGTTTCCTTTCCCTTGGCGTGTTCAACTTTGTCACGTTCTCTGCAGTTCTCTCCAATGTGACCTGAGTATGACTGTGGGCTCTGGTGCATCCCCACAATGGCTGCTCTCTCTCTGAGTTTTGTCTCACAAATCATCTTAATTATCTTTGCGAGCACTTTTACACCCCGACTTGACCTTGAATTAAAAGATTTCCTGCCAAGTTGTCTCATGCCTTATCAAGACGACCTACATTCATCTTAATACTTTTTTATTTTTGCAGAATTTGCCATTTTAATTCACATTGTGATATTAATTACAGGCATCCTGGCTTTTTAAAAATCTTGCTTTTATGCTCTCAAGTTAGGATGCTTCTGAGCAGGCTGGCTTTCCCAAGATGGGTCTGACCTAGATGGGTTTTTGCCTAGTTATTTCAACATGCTTAATTCTAAGCAAAAGGTGCAAGGACATTGATTATTTTTATAACTTATCTTTTAAAGATCTATTTTTACTGTTTATTTGTGTGTACACATAGGTATACACACGCATGTGTATGTAGTACCCATGGAAGCCAGAAGAAGGGCACTGAAACTTCTGAAGCAGTTGTGAGCTACCTGACTTGGGGTCTTGGAACTGAACTAAGGTCCTCTGGAAGAGCAGTGCATGCTCTCAATAGTTGGGCATCTCCCCAGCCTTAACATTCATTTGTTAAATGATTTATTTTGTTTTGTAAACAGTGAGTAATTAATGGCGCATTAGTTTTGACTAATAACTTCAGGCCAAACTCTGAATTCTAATAAGCAATATTCTTTTATTGAAACGGTGAGAGTGTTTTTGTATTTCCGATGTGCTAAAAAAACTACTGTGATTTGGTATATAGTATCCCATTATATGGTTTATTTGCTCTAACAGATGTAAAATAGAAGAATTTACCTTGGCTCACATACAAGAGTTTATTCTGGTGTGACCTGTTTCCTGTTACCTGATATGAAAATACACATGTGTCTCAGACCCTGTAATAAAATGCTACAAATTAAATTTGTGTACTTTTTTTCTGATACATGAGTTAGTTTCCAAAAGAGAATACAGTACTCCCCCCCTTTGGAACAGTCCACTCCAGTCTGTCTCTTCTTTAGACTGTCTTTGTTTTTATGACCAAATATTCTGCCTAAACTGGAAAACTGAATAAACAATGAACTTCAAAAGGATCTTTGTTTGTTACTTCACCAGTGGAAAAAAAAGAGACAATTTAAAAGTCAAGATGCCTGCCTGGATCGTGTGTGCAGGCATGTGCGCACAAATTCGATGTCATAATTCATGATCACTATGCTTTCTCTCCGTGTACATATAGCATCATACTATAGGGTTGGCAAAAAAAAATTAGGTAACAGATTGTATTCCTCTTAGGAGGAGATTTAATTTTCAGTTAGCTTTCCACCGTTGCTGTGAGCCTTACAGTAGCTTAAACTCTCCTTCCTCTTACTCCTCTTTAATAAGTTTGTTAAGCACTTATTATGAAGTGCATCAAAGTGTAAAACATCCTAGACTTATTCTTAAAACAATTTTATCTATGGACTTGAGTAATAATGTGTTTATTCTACTGTATCTTTAAATATGCATCACATATGTAATAAATAAAATATTTAGAAAGAAAATTATTTTCACATTGTCTTAGGAAATCCTAATGCTTATTTGAATGCAGACTATTTAAGTCACATTTAATGTACTAGTCTGAAAAACATGTTGAAATCATATATATATATGAATTTGATACTTCCCTCCCTCCCTCCCTCCCCTTCTCTCTTTTGTAAAAAAAAAAGTAATATAGCCAAGAGCCAGGCTATATGCAGTGGGCTGTGGCACCGTGATGGTTTGAGCCTGAGCCCAAGCAGCTGGAGTCTCACTGGAGAACACAGCAAGCACCCTGAGTATTGTTTACCAGACTGACTATTCTCCACTGATGTGTATTAGAGACAGTGATGGATGGTGTGTGCTTGAATCCCAGCATGCAAGAGTTGAGTCAGACTGACTTTAAGTTTGGGTCAGCCTGGACTACAGTCAGACCCTGTCTCAAAAACAAATGAAAACCAAAACAGAACTCAGAATGCAAGAACTTTCACTTTATGAGAGATTTTTTTTTTTGACTTGTTAGAAAACTTATCTGAAATCAGAAACAGCTTACTGTGACTTTGGCATGTTCTTACAATGTTGGGCCTGATTTTCTACCGAACGACTATTAAACAAAATTTTAGGGAAGAGGTTATCTTGTAGACTCATGTTTCATAGAAATACCAGTTTTTCCTGGTGGAAAGAACAAATGTAATGGTTAAAATTTATTACCATGTTGGACGCTAACCCCTTTTATATCTATTCCAAATATTTTATAATATGGTTTTTAAATGTTTAGCTTTAGAAATATTTTAAAATGGACTTTCCACTGTAGTGATGCTGCATTTATTGTTATGATAAAATACTTCACAAGCATCTATATTTTCCTAAGAATCACTTTTATCTTTTGGAAAATTTTGCTTTAATAAACTTCTAACTACTGCTGTATACTTTTATCTGTTTGAAAGTTATTATTTTAATTTTTGAAAAATTCACATAATCAAACTCTTAGGGCATAATAATATAATTTTATAACTGAATGGTTTTATGGATTTATCATTTATCCAACGCCCACCCTGGAAATAAACATTTAATGAAAAACTGTGACTTAATTTTCTCCAATTTAGGCAGATGGTTGACTTAGATTCCTCATTTTTCCGATATAGAAAGTAAATGCAATTATTAAATATGTATTGAATATATAACCATATACATTTAATATATAACCATATATACATACATATAATACATATATAATAAGGCATCTCAACTTATGGACCCTAAAGATTTCACATGGGCATATACACGTGTGGTAATGATTGCAACTTTGTGAACTTTCAGGGACAGAAATAAATAGAAAGTTTTGATAGTTTCTTGGTATAGTTATTTGGCCAACTACCATCTTACCTACTGTACTAAGCAATGCAAATGTTGAAATTAATAAGCAAACATTATTGTACTAATCCTTAATCAAGACCCATGGTTAAACTTTAAGTTCTATCTTTATCAGTCAAGTTTAGAAGACAAGTTTTATCAAAAATTATCCAAAATTAGAACTAAATTTTGGGCCTGAAATGTTTAAAGGGGCTTTGTGCTTTTAGCGAGTTTGAGTCTGTCTTCCATTATTAACTATCACTGTTCACAATGATTATCCTGTGCCATCTGGCAGCCGCAAGACAGATCCAATTTGCTATGTCCTGCGTGTATCTCTACATCCAGTGTTATATTACACAACTTAGTGGCCGTAAACTCACACCTCAAGTAAAACTAGACCACCTCAAGAGCACACCTAGTAAAAACTTCATTCACTTGTGTTCTGTGTTATAACAATAGCATCAAACAATTTTGAACTCTGGATTACCTTGAGAAGCTGTTGAAACTAATCTGTTGAATATTTCTGCTCATAATGACAGTAGGCTCTCAGACCCATAGGTACCCACGTATGAATGGGAAGCTCTTCCTGTTTGGGTCGACTGTCTCTGAGAGTTAAAGTACTTGCTTTCCAGCAAAATCAAGAGGGTAATAAATTATATTAAATAAATAAGAAAGATCCTCATTTAATAGAGTAATTACTTGTATACAAAATTGGAAACTGAACGTTAGAAGAAATAATTTACAAAATTTTTATTCACAAATGTAAACTGATGAATCATTTATTGTTCATAATTCTGAAATATTTTTAGTCAATGCTATGAGTTCCCAATCTACTCACATAATTGTAGCATATCACTTGTATTTACTTAATACTTTAATTTATTAAAACCCCGTTATTGGATTTATTTGGTCTTATTTAAAAACAACCAAAAAAACTATGGTCTGTTTTGGAGTAGGAGAAAAATAAGTTAATATGTGGTATTAAGATAAGCAACTTGACTATTACTCAATAGTTTACTGCACATTAGTAATGTTCCCACATTTAATTTAACAATTTTCTAAACAAATTTATGAGCTTTTGCCAATGGAGTTATTTCCTTAACATTGGAAAAAGTTTTAAGGCCATGTGACCTTTGTCTTTGACTCTCAAAAGCACTGGACGCCTCCTTCCTGTCACCTTTGCCCCTTTCCATTTGACACACAGCTGTCTCCTGTCAGAAAATGGTGTCTTCCCTACTTTTTAAGCTCTTTAGTCCCCTGGGATGGGCTTCTGCTGTAAGAAAGGCCTGACTCAGAGTTGCTGGCAGTCTGTTGCAGAGACTAAAAACGCACATGCTGAGTGATTGAATCTCAGAGACTCTTCCCTGTCAGCAGTGCACTGGGCATCATCAACCCCACATTTCTATTGGTCAAGGAAAGGTTGGGTAGCTCTTTTCCCTCATCCCTCTAAAATGTACTTACTTTGATTTAAAAAAAAGGGATAATTATGTATGCATTAAAAGAATCCTCATGCATTGTCTTAAAAAAATGCAATCTATATTTCTTAACAGCCCTTGTCAATACTTTCTAAGGTTTTCGTGATACTGAGCTAAAAACTGAAGCCAGGCTCCTGGTCTGGTCGTGGCTCTCATTCCATGTTGCAGAATAGCTAGCTCCCACTCTAGTTTAGCAGGCAAGATGGGTCTCTGAGGCAGCAATGGGTCTATAAGTCAGACTGGAAGCAGTGGATTTGTAGGTCTGTCAACTATTTCTTTAGCTCCAAGACAATGGGCATTCATTATTTGCTTTATAAAGTGTCATATATTATTGTCTCAGCTTCCATTAAAAAGAATAAGACACTTGTTTCTTAATCTCAGGAGTATTAGATTTTGAGGTCAACACAGGTTTTGTTTTTTGTGTATTTTTTTTTAAATTTGTAGCAACAACAAAAAAATCTAAACATTCTCTTTAAGTTGGAGAAAATATGCTTATGATCAGGTTTATAAGTTTCAGATATTTTTAGAGAGGAAAGGGATAACTTAAAGTTTCATCCATTAATCTCTTTTAATCAGTTAACATGACAGTTAAAATGTAAGACAGCTGCTAATACTAATTGTTTGCTAAGCATTGTGATAGTTCCTGTCTTAGTCTCTTGTGTCACTTCCTCCTTTATAAGGATATCAAAAACATTGTCTCCAGTGAGAGTGGGGTTTGAATAAGAGTAGCATGGCAGGACCAGGAGTAGCTAGTCTCTAATTAAAGACAGAACTTCCTGTTAAACCTACACTGTAGTGTGGGTTTTCTCCACTGGAGACATTCTAATCCCAAGGGCCCTTTCGATGGCAGCTGTTAAGTGCAGTGTAGTTTAGCTGTGTTTCAGTTTGTTTTCTGTTGCTGTGTCGAAGAGAAAAGGGCTTACTTGGCTTACACTTCCAAGTAACTCTCTATCACTGAAGGGAATGAAGGAAGGAATTCAGGCAGGAGCCTGAGAGCAGGAACAGAAGAGGAAAACTCCTTCTTTGCTTATTTCCAGCCTCGTACTCAGCCAGGTGCTGCCAGAGGTGGGTTAGGCCCTCCTATATCAGTTATCAATAAAGAAAATGCCTCCCTGACATGGCGACAGAGCCAGTCTGATGGAGGTTACCGCATTGAGATCATCTCTTCTCAGGTATGTCAGGTTATCAACCAAGATTAGCTGTCACAAGCAGTTTCCTTGACAACCAAGATTAACCATCACCTGATCACCACTCTCTTCAGGAGAGAAGTAAAATATCACTCAGGAGACACCCCCTGCCCCCGCCCAGCTGAGAGCCGCCGCTTAGACACTAACTCTCCCTTAGAAGATAAACTATAACTGTGCTCCCCTCACAGTTAGCTTATGAAGATATTTCTCTGTGAAATTCCATGCATCAGAATCTATTACCACCCTGTATGACACTGGGGAAAATTCAGAGAAACGAGAAGGCTTCAGGAAACCAATCTCTTGCCATTCAGGAGAAAGAGACACATTGGTGGCTCTGGAAGGTTCTAGGTGAGAAATAAACCTGGGAGCCCATGGCAAAGCAAAGACTAGGACTTTGGGAATGGCTGTGGCTGCTGGTAGGAGTGCTTATCCCCTGCTCCAGGACTCAGGACCTATATTCCTTAAGAACTTTTCTGTCAAAGAAACTCATTCCTAGGGTCTCAGCAGCATTTCAAAAACTACCCTGATAGAGGGTCAAAGAAGCAGAAAGTATTTTGTTGTGAGGAAAAGAATGAGCCAATCACCCTAGAGAGGGACTGCTGAGCCAGGACAGTCAGCTACCAAGTGGGTCCTGCAGAAAGAGTAGCAATGGTAAATGGGGGAAGCATGGAGCCTAGGTCGGGGCAGACACGTTAGTCAGTTTCCAGTACTATTGTACTATTATGAAGTGCTTGAGGCAACTAACTTATAAGGGCTAAAGGTTTATTTTGACTGATGGTTCTGCAGCTCCAGTCTAACTTCAATGTTCCTTTAACTTTGGGTCTCTAATGAGGATGGAACATCATAAAAAAAGTATAGACAGTAAGGCAAGCTAATTCATGAGTCTGGAAGCAAGAAGGAAGAGAAAGGAATGAGGATCTCACATTTCTCTTTAAGGGTACAGTACCAATAACCTCGAGACCTCCCATCAGGTTCCACCCTTCCCTGTAGCATTACTGGGGGGTGGGTATTGAGCATTTAACACAGTGAGCTCTGGGAAATTCTGATCCAAACCACATCGATAAGTAGACAAAGGAACCAACCATAGTACTAAGTAGACAAAGGAATTCTGCAATAGCAGAATACCATTAAATCTCAGTGTCTTAAAACACAGGGCATTTTTCTGGCATGCATCTATCATAGAAAGGTTTTACACCCAAGCACTCAGATATTTTCAGCTCTATTCCCGAGTGAAAAACAAAAATCTGGAAGGAGTTTGCCACTCTACACCTTGGTACATAGCCTGCAGATTACAGCTCTCTGTTGAATGGCTACGTATAGCACATGATGAAAGTTTCAGGTGTTGAGTCAAAATAATGTTGTACTGCATACTGATAGTGCTGTGGGAACTGAGCACCTCAACCCACTGTATCTCTGACTTCCTTGTTGTAGTTGATAGCCATGCAACTTACCAGGAAAGTCGGGCTTTTTTTTTTTTTTTTTTGACTCTATTTCCTGTCATAGATGATTGGTTCAAAATTGGACTACTGACTTAAATGGGCCAATCCGAATATTTTACTCAGGATTTTGTCATCATGGTAAGAAAAAAAGATTTCAGAGTTGAAAACTAAATAATAATCTGCAACATCTTGGGCTGAGCTGCAACAGATGGATAAAGAAGAGAAGATGGGGACAGTGGAGATGGCAGGCGAGTTAGGTATGGAAGGATGGAGGGACAGATGAAGACTATGGACACTAAACCCTTAAGCTGTAGATCCAGATTCCTGCTACCCCCACCTCCTCCCATCCTGGCTTTTTGAGGAGCAAGTGAAAGACTTGTTTTCAGTCTCTTAAACCCTCACTTCTGTGGAAGAAATTTATCCAGGCTGACTGGAGGGTAAGCATGTGATTTTTTTCTTCCTCCTGCTATAGTTTACTATGATTGGCTTATGCTCTTGGTCCTGATTTTCAAGGCAGCCATTTTAGAGAGTGATGCTAGATGTACTGTCTTCAACTGAATGTCTGCCCTCAGCTTACTTTAGTGGTTTCTGTCCCTGTTTGTGGGTATAGGCACAAGAGGAACTGTCATTCTCAGCAACCTGAGGTGTTCCTTTAAATTTTAGGGACTTTGATTCAAGCCAAAGTGGGATTTGTGGCTTCAGTGCTGAAAAGAATTTCTGGATTGGGAAGTTTATGAAACAGAGGTGAGGTTTAGTAGATTTGTTGATATCACTTTCAATGCCAGGGCTAAGAGACAGAGGTGCTCTGGAGAAAGTAAGACATGTTGTCAATCATGAGCTTGGGTTTCTCAAAGAAAAGCTGTATCACCTCATGACTGTTTGCAATAGTCACATACAGGATTCTAGTAGGGTTAGGTTTATTATCTTAAAGGGCTATCAAGGAAAGTACGTAAGATCACAAGGTGGCTTCTGAGGCATCCGATAGAATTCTAACTGATAAGGTAAAAATCTAGAGATGCAAGAAGATAAGATATCTTCATTGTAAGCAAAGTTAGTGGTCTTGTTTGGGATCCTAAGATCATGCCTGAGGAAAGAGCTGAGGCCCTACCCAAGGTCAAGTACATTCAACACTTAAGCCTGTTCTTTATTACTTTAATATAAAATATCTATAAATGTTAGAGGAATATTAAATCTATGTCAGCAAATGTTAATTTTTAGTGCTGGAATTCTTGGTTTTCAGTTGGCTTCAGTCCAAGTCTGGAGTGAGGGCTCTTCTCCCTTTTTATATCCCCAAATTACCTGTTTTTCCCCTCTGACCCAGCTTCCAGTAAATGCTATATTTATTTTCTTGTCATGTTTTATTGACAGCTTTGAATGTATTTTTCAGAAAATATGCCTTGTGATAGGCTTGTGTTCCAGTGAACTGGGTATGTTGCTGGAAGGGACAGTGGGGGATGTGGAGAAGAATTTAGCAAGCTCTACAGGACTTAAGCAGGAGGGAGTCCAGGTAAGAGGTATCATGGGTGTGTCATGGGTGTGGTTTTCAAGAGTCTTTCATAGGTGAGTGTGGCTCAGTTTAAAATTCTTAGGAAATGTGCTAATTTATGAGAAAAACATTGCTATGAGATACAATTTCATTTTTTTGAAATATGGTATAAAAGGAGCTGCTTCAGGGTTTAGATCTATTTTCCTCAGCTGTCACATCAGTAGTCTTT
This sequence comes from Mus minutoides, assembly GCA_902729485.2. Taxonomy (NCBI): domain Eukaryota; kingdom Metazoa; phylum Chordata; class Mammalia; order Rodentia; family Muridae; genus Mus; species Mus minutoides. The sequence continues at coordinate 1,173,896 of LR749983.1, forward strand.
AAAGGGAGTTATGTAAACCAGAGAAGGTCACTGAGGACACACTAAGGAAGGAAAGACTCAGTAGGGCATGCACTTGCACAATCATACATGTCTGCTCATGTATACACACACACACACACACACACACACACACACACACACACACACACCCCAAATCCAAATGAATTAGATCTTGTTTTTTTTTTTCTTTCTATTAGTGAAAAGGCTGATTTCTCTTTGTGGTTAATCATAAAATAGCTTATTTACTCGTTTCTGGCTGGAGCTGTGAACTCAGGTTGAGGAGGCCAAAACCATGAGTTGCAACTCATACTTCAAGGCTTCTGACACAAGGGCCTCTCAGGTTGTGATGATGAAAGACTTCACTTCAGTGGCTAATGTGATTTCTCTAGTGCTTTATTCATTCATTCATAATACCAATGTTTACTGAGAGCCAACTATGTGTCGGGATTGCTGTTGGTCTCCTGAGAAAGCAGGAAGCAGCCAGTCCGGGCTTTTCTCATTGGCCATTTATCTTCTTCAACTTAACACCAGTGCATCTGTGGAATAACAGAAGTTAGGAGCATTCATTCTAAATGGTGCACACATCATGAAGACTAATTTCCCACAGAGTTCCTTTAGTTTTCTAGTCTTCAAAAGTCCCTACAAGGAAAGGAAGCATCCACGTTTGGATGTCCTTTGTATACAACATGGGTCTCTTGGATTAACCCAAATGTTCATGCCTGCTCTCCCCAAGGAACTTTCCTATCAGCAGTGGTGAACTCTCCACCATTCTACTATCTGGTCTTCTTCCACTTGCTCTTAGGGAGGGAAAGCTCCCTATAAATCATAAAAACAACTACAGAAAGGAAGAATTTGGGTGGCTGCCAGGCTTGCTAGTGAACGTTCAAATCAAGGAAATGTTCTAAAAATCAATATTTAAAGAGCATACTTGGCAAGATGTTCTGCCCTGAATGAAATGGATGGTGTTTGTGAAGAGGAAGACTAATGTGAGGAGAGCCAAGTTCAAGGGCTGTCCTCTGTGAGTTGTGCCAGCCCCTAGAGCTTCCCCTGTGGCTAGAATCCTTATGTTCTGTGTATAAGTACTTTGCAAAATTGCTGCCTTTGTTTCATCTTTTTTTTTCTTTCTATAAGCCTCTTCAATATGGTTTCTGTTTATTGAAGTAACTTCTCTGCACTGTCTGGATACTTCATCTTCATATAACTTCTAGTGCGACTTCTCTTTTTCACTAATAAAATGTACTGGGTCTTTTATGCTATACATTTTCTCATTTGCACTGTGAAAATGATTTCATATGAACTATTGAGAGTGGTGGCATGGAAAAAAAACACAGGGCAGATACTCCCTTAAAAATAACACCCCTCCTAAGAATAATAGCTGTCCTTGTCAGATTCTTTCTGTAATGAGAACATACATGGTACCACATTCTTCAAATACCATGTCTTTTTTTTTTTTTCAAAATTTACTTAAAAAACAAAAACAAACAAACAAAAAACCCCTCCCAAACCTGCATATACTTATGGAGTGCGAAGCAATATGTCTTAAAAATGTAATATTGAAAGAGTAAATTAAACCAACGAATGCACCTTTCACTCCCAACTCCATTCTTCACGTTAACCCCACACACCAGACAAAAGTGAGAGAAGCATGGATGAATGATCAATTAGGTAGGTGTGTCAGCTGAACTGATTTGAAATCCAGTTTTGTCTGACTCTGTCACTTAATGCTTGTGAAAATTAGGTCTCTCAAGTTTCTTCCCTCCACCTTGAGATTTCTCTACCTTGCTTTTGTGGCTTCCCTGAGAGAGTTTGTACCTTGGGCATGTAATGAGATAAACTGCAGAAACCATAGCATGTATAAAACTAATAGGCACCTGTGGGAGCCAACAGTACATTTGTGGTGTCTCTTACATGGGTTGTGCTAGTCAGGTGTGTGAGGTGGTGATCTTCGGTGTCCCCTCCTACCAGGAGCTGATATTTAAAAGGATAAGTGTTAGGTAGGAATGTGCTTCAGGGCTTCTAGATTCATAGAGACAAAGAGAGCATGGACTGTCCTGTGCATGCTGAGTCCCATCCATCATGATGCAGAGTAGCATAAAATGATGCCACAAGTCTTTCTCTTCCAGGCCTCTGTGAGCATTTTTCTTGATGCCTTTGGATCCCCCTGGGAAGGAAATCACAATGTAAAGCCATTCTTTACATTGGATGTGAGTTTGAACAAAGGGCTGTGGGGCTTCTGTGGGGTGAAAGCTGGCAAAGTTCACAGAACAAAAGAGACCAAAGCCCTCTTAAAATCACAGCATTCCACTTCATTTTACTTTGTGTTGTTATAACATTAAAGATTGAATTTGCTAGTTTGCAAGTAGACATAATGGTCAGTGCAGAGCTGGTTGACTGGTTTGTTAGTGTGTTTCAAAGCAAGAAGGGAGACAAAAACCAAGCCAGATTGAAATTCAGAAAATCAGTTCTCTGCTGGAAAGCAAGTCTTTTTTCCCCCTTAGAGTATTACAGGTAAGTTTATTTTCAGGAATGAGAAGTGATACTTAACTTGATACTGTTGTTTTGTTATGGAAATATTTTTGAAGTGATATTGTTGTTTCCCGCAATACCGGATAGAAGCCTTAAAAATAACTAGACCACAATATATATCCAACAACTCAAAATCTACTCAGTTAAATTGTATAGCCTTTGTACTGAGGATTGGAGAAAATTGAAACAGTGAAAAAACACACGTAACTCTTTTAGAGACAAGTACAGGTTTTAAGAATATGGGGTTTTCTGTGCAGCATTCTGGTATTAGCAGGGAAGAGAGTCAGAGGTAGCTGAGTTTACTTTGTGACATGCACAGCAGAGTTACAGTCATGGCCTCAGTCTAGTTTTCTTTTGTTGGATGAGGTACTTTTTCAGAAGACGATCTTCTTTCTTATAAAGTCGAGACAATTTGTTAAGCTCATGCCTCTGCAGAAACAGAAGTGAGAGAACTCTTTCTCAAAAGAATTTTGAGATTAAAAAACAAACAAACAAACAAACAAACAAACTTTGAGACAAAAGCCATTTATAAAATATAACTGTTGGGACACAGAGTTCTACAAATTCTATTCATCAGTTGTCTTCCTTGAACAGCAGTTGGTTTATATTTACTAATCTCTTTCAATCTCATTTAAAAAACAAAACCAAGCAAACAAACAAACATACTTGAGATAACTGGTTTCCAGCTAAGGGTAGCAAAATACTTCAGCCCTAAAAACATGAATAGTAAAACAAACACGAAAGACACAAGTACAAGACAATGGAAAGGAAAAATATTCAGAAGCTAGGAGGTCTAAAAAAAAATGGGGCCCTGGATATAGCAACGTATGAAACACATGTGTGTCTAGGAACTCAGAGGGCCAAATGTCATGAACACCTTGCTGAGGAAATTGAATTTTTGTTAGATTTCCAGTGAGAAGGTCATCCAGGTGATATGGAAAATGAATTTGGGACAGGCAAGGCTGGAAAGAGGTAGATAGGCAAGAAGCCTTTGAGGGAACAAGATAGGTAAGTTTGGAGGAGAAGAGATGAAGGATGAGCTCATACTTATGTCTGAGTAACTAGATGAGGCTATCAAGATTTTGGAATTGAATAGTCAGTTGCATAACGATGCTTGTCCTTCAGCAAGATGGGAAAGATGGATGAAAGATGACTTGGTAAATAAAAACCTAAACCACTATTTTGTTCAACACATGTGAATATGCGTTCAAGTGTGGGCCTAGAAAATAGAAAAGTAATACACAGTACATAAAGACCATCAGGCTCCGACGGTTGGAATTTTGACGGGAGATGTGTCTACTCTGGTATTGCCCAGGGTCTTAGAGGTTGTCTAGAAGTCCTTTGGCTTCTATCCACAATGAGCCAACAGTGGCCTCTCCTGTTATGACAAGCCAAAATACCTCTGGACATGACAAAAATGCCCTCTATAAAGCAAAGGCAGCATCCAGTTGAGAGCCATTGCTTTCAGAATATAACTGAGGAGTTGTTAAGATGCACAGGGAGTTCTAAATCTATATAAATGGAAGAAATCACCCACAGAGTTTCAGTTCCATCAAAGTATGTGCCAAGTAAGTGCCAAACCCTCCCACTGTGTTGGAACTGCTTGATAAAATATATGCTGACACTAACAGTTAACACTGAGAACACAGCAAAAAAAGAAAGTCCTCGACACCTCAATAGCATTTTACTTCTTTTTGGAATGGAACTTAGAACTAAAAGTATGGAGTAGACCCTGCTGTAGCCCTGGACAGAGGTTGAAAGGTCATGTGGAAATAGTCCCTGGGCTTTAATTTCAATATCTGCACATGAACTTTACAAAGCAAAGATTCTTTGTGAAGAAAAGAAATCTTCCAAGAAAGCCTGCATGATAGCAATTGGAAGCATCCATGACAGGTGGGCATTACCTATCTGCGCTCTGACCCAGAGTTGACAAGGAAGCTCATTTTTCTGTCTGTTGACAGGAGGAAAAATCTCAAATCAATAGAAACCCTGTACCAATATGATATTTTAGGTGAAAGTTTAAATTTGCCATACGTGGCCAGCATAGAATCACTAGAGAAGAGAGTAATATAAAAATTGGCACTCGGGGTACCCCTGGGATGTGAAAAACAAACACCCCACATTTCAGGGAAGTCACCTTCAGCAGCTGTCAGCATGACAACACTACTGAAAATAAAGACTCTCTAAAATAAGTTCAATTCAAATGTAAAGATCTCAGGTACCACAAAACCAAAGTTTATAGACAGAAGAAGCAGAAAAAGTACTCTAATCAGCTGATCCAATAAACAAAACAGAGCAGTACAGATAATATGTGGGAAGTCCTTAAAATACTAGAAGAAGTTTATTGAAGAAAGTTAATAGGGTCAAGAAGAAGAGATGACTATGGGGAAGAAAAAAAGAGAAAATGGAATTTTGTTTTTCAAATCTGAATTCTTAAAATAACAGTTACATAAGTGGAGTTATGAGCACAGAACTTACAGAACAGCTGGCCATTGGAACAATGGACTATTCTCAAAGAATGCCTGAAGATAAGCCTGAATGGAAGGAAGCCTGGGGAGGACCTGTGATATAGCTGCTAGATCTACAAAGGAAGACTAGGGAGGGGAGAGGTGGCTGGCATGGGCGGAGCAATGCCTATACATTTCCATAGCTGCCAAAAAGGCATACGTTCCCAATGAGAGAAATACAAGCATAACTCATACCTCAATTTAGATAAAAAGTTCCGCATAGAAACAATGTAAAATAGCTTCTGACATTAAAATGAACACATATTCCAGAGAAATCACCAAGGTGAGGGGACTAGAGCCAGACAGAGAGGCCAGAGTGCCATTCCTTGGGCTTGTGTCTGTCAAACATGCTGGCAACCGCACAATGTTCGTTTGGCTACTGGGTACAATCAAATGGAAAATGAAGCTTACTAAAGAAAGTTCTTCCTCTGAAGAGAACATGCACCTCATCCGAGGCCAGTCTGCTTCTTCACAAACTGGTTTGGTCTTGGGATTTTGTCTTTGATGACATAAATCACATCAAAGATCCTCAGTGCCCAAACTGTCACTCGGCCTTATGAAATGTTCTTGTCCAATTTCTTCATTTTATTTTACTAAATCTGTCAAGAATCAATTATATGTAGAACATACCTTTTTCTGGTTTCGTGGACCTATGGCAAAACCCAATATGGCTTTCAAAGTTGTATTAGAAGAATTCTTTGTGTGCTACTAGCTTGGCTGAACACTGCTGTTAAGCGATTCACTCTGAGTCTTAGGAGTCTTAAGCAGATCTATCGGTCACTATCATCTTCCTTGTCAGTTAAGGCTGGAGAGATTGCTCAGTTCCTAATGTGCCCTGGTGCATAAGCACAAGATCCTGAGTTTGGATAGTCAAAATCCATGAGAACATAGTCATGACAGCCCAAGTCTGTAACCGAGCCCTAAGGGTGGAGAGGAGGGGTGAGCGCAGGAGTCCACGAAGATCAGTCAGTCCAGACAAATCAATGAACTTCTGACTTAGGGAGAGAGCCTGTCTCAAAAAATAAGTTGAAGAACAACCAAGGAAAGATATCCGATATTGATATTAGACTTGTATGAATGTGCATGCGTCTCTCTCTGTGTCTGTCTGTCTATCTGTCTGTCTGTCTGTCTGTCTGTCTGTCTGTCTCTCTCTCTCTCTCTCTCTTTCTCTCTCTCTCTCTCACACACACACACACACACACACACACACACACTAAAATATACAATTTTAGATTTATGGACTTAAATTCTAATTTCCCATGGTGATCTGATAATCTTCAGGTGTTAGTCTGCCCTTCCATGTAGCCACAGATAAACTCACTCTATGTTTTTGGCTTATCTGTTCTATTTGTGAACTATCCTGTTGTAACCTACTGTCAAATCTCATCTTATTTTAACCTTCTGTGTGCTATTTAATTTGCATTATGTTTTCTTATGCAGCCAATCACTAAATTTTGGTTTATAGTATAGTTGGTGAGAGTTTACTTTCAAGTAAGCTATTTTATTTTATATAATACAAAGATCATTTCTCTTGGTGTAATATTAATTTTGGTGTGATCTGTTTATTCGAGGTTACATTTTTATATTTTGTCATCTTTCTAGTAAATTATCTTCTATTTGCTCCGAACAGTAATAGCTAGTACTGTGGCTGCCAGATGATTTTTTGTAATAAAAGCCAAAGCTCAATTTTACTAAAATTTTTTATGTGCAAGGATTTTCTGTCTTAACACTTTCAGCCCCCTGCTAAGAGAGGAGAATGATTTCTACGACAGAAGGACAGGAGACCAGGCTGAGAGAACCAGCAGGCAGCTCCTTTCAGATGGTTAAAAAAAAAAAAAAAAAGGTGGTCAGTGTGGGTGTCCAGGGCCAGTGGGGTTTGCTGCTGGGTTATTTACTGCCTGTATGTTCACTCAGTTTTCATAACAGTCATAGTCGTTATTACCACACTTTACAAGGAAAAAAAAGGCACCGAGATAAGGAAGCTGTTCTTCCTCTTAAGCCTATGAGCTCATGCCTTGACCTTGAGTTCTATTCCTCCAAGGGTGATTGGGAAGCCAACAATTCTCTTCCCTTAAGAAATGATGGGAAAGCCAATGTTTTTAGTTGTTCATTATTTAATTGTCTTCATTATTGACCAAGACACAGCAGAACACAGTGGCCAAAATCTGACCTTGTTTGTAGGCTCCGGGTTTGAGCCCAGTCAGGACACTCTTTGCCTTGTGTCCTTGGACAAACTGCTGAATTTTTTAGCCCCAGGTTTTTAAGTAGTAAGGTGGGAATGAGTCAGCAACATGCATCTGATAGAGATGCTGTTTGGATTAAGTAGGAGAATGCATTGGAATTGCCTATGCACAGGCTTGATTTAGAGAAGTGCCTCAATGTTATCTTTGAGAAACAACTGTGGCAGAGTTTTCCTTGGTCAGGAAGGCACCTCCTACCATCTCCAGTCCTCCAAGGAGCAGCACCTTGTCCCAGCACATCTCTTCTGGTCAAGAACTGCCTGGCTTTTGTTCTGACTTGTTAAGATGCTGAGCATGTACATAGTTTTGGCAAGCACCTAAGTATTTTATTTATTAATTCCATTTTAATCTCTGGATTCTTTAGTTTTTCTTCATTAGCACTTTATACTTTACATATTTCAAACTAATATCTCAATAAATTTTAGTGTCTTCCTGAAAATGTACTGTGAAGTTGTTTTTACTATGTAAATAAAATCTGAACATTAAAATGGTAGTTCAGAAATGTGCAATTATCCTCTGATTTGAGAAAATAAATGTTTGTACTCTTGACTTTGGTTTGGACCTTGTGTTTCAAAGGAATTCTAATCAGCTGCACCTTCTCCTTAGATGGAATTTCAGCAATGTCTGAGCCTGAGGAAGGGCATTGCCAAGCCTAGGGTAGTTCCTTTGTCTTTATCAAGGAGAGTCTGAGATCCCTAGAAAAAGAGCAGTCTGTATTACAACACAGGTGTTGTCCTGGGAATTACTACTTAACTTTGCTTGAGAGAACCCAGTGGGTAGAAATTATCACAGTGGAGTTGCTTGCAGTGGGGCAGGGGAGTGAGTGCTCTTTGAAGTGTTAGCCATGAGATCATTTTTGCATGACCTTGGAGAAGTACACAGAGATTCCAGAACCCCCATCAGGGCACACCTCCAATGACCTAAAGATCTCCCACAAGGCTCCCCTTTCTAGAGATTCCACTAACATTCAACAGAATCATTATTCTGACCAAGTCTTAACACATAGGCTTTGGGGGAAGTTAATATTCACAGCACAGCAAATGCAATTGTGTATAACGTCTCTTTTAAAAGGCTGCTGTAGCTGAGAACGGACAGACCATTAGTTAGGGGTCTTCTTGTTGGGAGGATACAAACCAAGATGCAAGGAAATAAGCAGAGAGCTAGTGAGGATGCCATTTTTAGTGATCCAGGTGAGCAATGATGGACCACAGTGCAAGAAGTGATACAAGAGAGAAATGGTCAGATGCTGGACACATTTTGGAGATGGAAGGCAGGGGAGAAAGTGGGGGTAAGAGAAGGGAGATTATTCTGGGTGTTCTATATCTGAGGTACTTCAAGAAGTTGAAAGGAAGTAAGTGACAAGATAGGTGCAAACATAAGCTATTTTAGTACCTTGGAATCAGGGGACACACACACACACACACACACACACACACATGGCAAGGGGAGGGAGAGAGGGAGCAGAAAGAGAATAGAGGAAGGGAGTGAGAGGTAAGAAGCTATGTCTACATATCACCATGGGACAGACTTTTTATTATTATAAATATTTATAGTTAGCCGTATAAATATAAATAATATGAATTTGTACTTTTCCCAACCTTCAGTCTGATTCCTGAGGAAAAGACATATCTCTTTCATTTGGAGGAAGGAGAAGTGAAGCAATTATTACCGTCTTTCTTTTTTTTTTTTTTTTTCCCAGCCTGTGTGCTGGAAGCAACCTCCAATCTTAAGGCCATTTGGTCCAGCTGTGAAAAGTAGACTCTTTGTCGACTGGAAGCCAATGAGAACAGCTGCCTCCTGGAACCCTGAGAAGAAACTTGTCTCTCTGAGCTTTTTTAGCAGAAGATAAAAACCATGCTTCCTCTTGTGAGTTGATGTGTTTGCTCGGTCCCCTTGTTATACTGTTCTCTCCTCCATATCTGAGCATGAAGACTGAGCATTACAATATGGTTTGAAATACCTCCCGTAGGCTCATGATATGAGCACTTGGTTCTTAGCTGGTGACATTAGTTTGGAGGTGCTGGTATCTTTAGGAGATCAAACTAAAAGAAGTAAGGCACTGGGGTAAGGTCCATGGGAGCTATGCTATTCCTATGTGATGCTTATCTCATTCCTGGTTGACGATGAATATCTCTCATCCATCCTGAGTTCCTTCTGTCATAATGCTCTACCAAAGTCTATAGGAACAACTAACAGTAGACTGGACTCTCTGAAAGTGCAAACTAAAATAAGTCTTCTTTCTTTACAGGGTAGCTCTCAGGTATTTTGATCAGTGATAGAAGCTAATTCAGGTCTAAAACACGGGAATTGGTCTGGGGGAATTTCTCTTTTTAAAGTTTGGTACTAGGGATTGAGCCCAGGTCCTGAGGCATGGTAGGCAGATGCCCAACCACTGAGCTACACCCCTAGTCCTTCATCTGAGTGTTTCATAACTGATCTGACATGAGCCATGCCAGACAAATAAGAACTAATGAGAGCTCAAGTTACACTTTAGTCAAAGTGTAGGGTCAGAAGGCATTTCTCTACTCATTTAATAAATCATTACTGTTTCTCATTTTGCTGCAGAAATCTAAATTAGAGCAAATTAATTATTTGATCGGCTTTCAATAGTGGTTCTGGGTAAACTTTATGTCATTTTTTCTTCTTTTCTGAAGATTAGCCTATACCATAAAACTAAGTGCAAGAGAGGATTGTGGGAGCATGCACGTGGCTCTTCTTCTTACACTGTGTTGGGGAGACGAGATAGCCCTTTCAGAGATCTCTTCCCTAGCAGCACAGGCAGCGTCACACTGACTTCCTGCCCTTTGATATTGGATGGGTTGGTTTTTTTACTGTTGCATGAGGGTCATGGCTACTCATTTGCTTTTCAGACTAGAGCTGGATTGACTAATCATTTATAAAATTATATGCTCTTAATAAAAAGTAGAAAGATCGGACTGGAAAGATGGCTCAGCAGTTAAGAGCACTGACTGTTCTTCCAGAGGTCCTGAGTTCAATTTCCAGCAACCACATGATGGCTCACAACCATCTGTAATGGGATCAGATGCCCTCTTCTGGTGTCTGAAGAGAGCAATGGCGTGCTCATATACATAAAATAAATAAATAAATCTTAAAAAAAAGTAAGTAGTGAGATCTGAAGTGTTTCACAAGCTGGAATGAACTGTGAGGACCTTAAGAGTGACTGGATAGGATCTGATAATTTGCAATGAAGATCTCATCGAGGCAGCTTCTGGATGCTCGCTGCTTTCTTCCTCCGGTGCCTGGCTCTGCTGCACTGTGGCAAATACAGCCATCAAGGCAGTGGTTCCCAACACTGTGGTCTATCCCTCATTTCTGTACTTCCCCTCATTGGGGTGTTTTTTCAGCTAGCTCTGACCTTGGAGTATACCTTACTCCTTTTGGATAGCTGTGCAGACAGCATCTGCTTCCGTAGTTGCCAGTGCCAAGGTTATCTGCCAAGAACAGAGCACAGGTTTCTCATCCAGTTGTAAGTAATTGACTCTTATAAAAGGACTTCATGGGAATTAGAAGACCTTTTGCAGTTGAAAATCATGAAAAACATATGCTGTATTTATGGACAGCAAAGATGTTTATAAATTACATATTTGCTTCTTTTTTTTTTTTTTCTTCTTGCAAGAACATGAATTCTCTACTTCACTTCTCCCCTCTCTCTGGTAGGTCTTGTAAAATTTCTGAATGATGGCTAGAGCAAAAACAGTCACTATGGCCGGGCGTGGTGGTACACGCCTTTAATCCCAGCACTCGGGAGGCAGAGGCAAGCGGATTTCTGAGTTCGAGGCCAGCCTGGTCTACAAAGTGAGTTCCAGGACAGCCAGGGCTATAAAGAGAAACCCTGTCTCGGAAAAACAAAAAACAAAAAACAAAAAACAAAAAACAAAAAACCTCAGTCACTATGTAGGTTAGTGACAGAAACAACTGTAGGATATGAGCAACATTTTTTTTTCTCATAGTTTCATGTTAGTAACCTCATGAATATATGTGCAGTGTTACCCAGATATCATTATATGTGACTTGTTTCAGAAAGATAGATAAGCTGGTAGCCCATACCTGTTGCTGGAAAAAAAGATGACTAGTGCAGATAGCTATGCTTACAACTTCACTTTGCACTTCTAAGAGGGTCCATGTATGGCCTCCTCCCTCACTAAAATCAAGTAGCTGAGGGAACCAAGTTGTCTTATATTTATGGTCTTGGTGTATCCGTAAAAATATAATGAGAGGAAGGAACTACACCATATTTCTGTTTTGTAGACAAAAAAAAATTGAGGAGGTTTTATAAAAGTTATCCTATCCAAGGACAGAGCTAGTCAATTACAATGCCTGCCCTTGAATAAAGGAAGCCTAATTTTAGAGTTCTTATTTGAATGTTGTATTACATTATGTCACTGGGAAGGTTGAGAAAAGTGGAAATAAAACTATCATTTAGTGATTTCCAGAAAGATAATACATCTGTATTTTCTTTTCTTTTTTTTCCCCCTCCCTGCCCCCTGTATTTTCTTTTCTGTTAAAAATCAGAGTTGGTGGCTGATTGCATACGCCAGCAAGATTTTGCTGAAAGGACCCTGATATAGCTGTCTCCTGTGAGGCTTTGCCAGTGCCTGGCAAATACAGAAGTGGATACTCACAGTCATCTATAGGATGGAACACAGGGCCCCCAAAAGAGGAGCTAGAGAAAGTACCCAAGAGCTGAAGGGGTCTGCAACCCTATAAGTGGAACAACAATATGAACTTATCAGTACACCCAGATCTCGTGTCTCTAGCTACATATGTACCAGAAGATGGCCTAGTTGGCCATCATTGGGAAGAGAGGCCCCTTAGTCTTGCAAACTTTATATGCCCCAGTACTGGGGAATGCCAGGGCCAAGAAGTGGGAGTGGGTGGGTAGGGAAGCAGGGAAGGGGGAGGATATAGGGGACTTTTGGGATAGCATTTGAAATGTAAATGAAGAAAATATCTAATAAAAAATCAGAGTTGGGAGATTCAAGTTATTTTATAAAGATTGACTCTATTGTTCAGTATTAGTTGTCTAATCCTTCTCATCGAAATTCATATTTTCCAACATCCTTAAGGACTGTTTGGCTTCATAACTTGATTAAAACAGGATTGATTCAATTGCTTTGCCATTAATGGAGCCAGACTTTGCTTCCACCGAGTGGTTTATCCTCTTCACTGATTGTGGATACTCGGCTTAATGCAGCCAGTGACGCAGAGATTCATGCTCTAAAATGTTTCCCCAGTGATTAAAAAAAAAGATGGGGGAAAATTAATCACATTCCTCATAAAAACGCATCCCTGCAATTATAGAGCCATGGATGGTGCTTGGAATTTCTTAGGGTACAGAAAATGAAAATCGGAAATAGGCTATGTGCGTTGCAGGGAGAAGGCGTAACTTCCAAAAAAGTCAATCTGAATTTTATTGCCAAGTTTCAAGGGCAGGAAACATTATTTGATTAGGACTGTGATGCGTCCACATGTAGCTGTCTGTTCAGTATTCAGGGCGAGGCAGCGGCAGCTGCCCAAGCAAAGCCTTCAGTGGTTCCTGTGGGTAACTGAAATGCTGCAAGGCGGGAGGGCTGCAGTGAGGAAGCAGAACTGAGATGCTCTGGTAGCTCTCTGGGGCAAGGAAGATGCCTGGACCTTCTCCCATCAGTTTATTTCCTAGCTAGGGCAGAGAGCAAATGTTCCCTATGTTGTACTCTGCACCAGAGTGATAACAAAGGAGGCTTCCTTTGTTGCAGACAGAATTGTGAATGGTTTCTTCTGCAATGGTTATAATCAGGGACAGGAATGCAAATCAAAACAAACTGCCTCATGTATATTTAGGAGAAATATAAATATCATATTGAATTGAGAAGTGCAACCAGGTGCGGTCCAACTGATACTTGGGGTTCTCTGGCCTTGTCTCCAATAGGTTTAACTATAAGAAAAAAATTAAGCCCTGTGGGTGTTAGTGTTCCTGGCTGGAAGAGAGGGAAGAGTGAATTGGTTTACCTCTATTAGTATCACGTATATTATATTTTGGTGGCCTCACAGCACTAAGGATGGCAAATAGCCTTTTAAGCAGCTATTGGGTCAAATAGCTGCTGATTCAAGAAGGAGCTGATCAGTCTGATGTATGAAACCTTAGGATAATCAGGTAAACAAAAAACAAACAAACAAAGAAAAAACAAACAAAAAAACAGGTCCAAACTTTTCACTGTGGTGAATAATGCAGAAATGGAATCCGAGAAGAAGGACCTATCTACCTTTCACATTTCCATGGGCAATGCTTGACCTGAAACTTTCCCTGGTGGGTATCAAAAATTTAGTTCTCAAGGTTCTGGTTTCTAGTGTGAAACCAGAGACACAGACTGAGGTATACAGGCAGTCAGGTTGCAGAGGAAATCCAGCTTTAACTCTATGGCAGATGACAAGTCACAGTTATATGATTCTGGCTTCATAGAAAAGATCATTTTGTTTCTTCACAAAGACAACTTAAAATACAAACTCTTAAGGCACTGACGTGATCCTGTTTGGAAATAGGATCTGAGTAGGTCCAATGTGCTTAAGAAGAGTTCTGTAGGGTAGACATTAATCCTGTGTGACAGTGTTCTTTTGGGGTGTCTGGAGATGGAGCCCAGTTGGTAGAGTGCTGGCCTAACCTGAACAGTGTCCTGGCTTTGATCTCCAGTGTCACAAAACGCAGTTATGGTGGTGAATGACTATAATCTTAGCACTCAGAAGTTGGAGGCAAGAGGATCCAGAGGTTCAAGGTCATCAATCTGACAGCACAGTGAATTTGAGGCTATCCTGCTGAATAGTGAGGTCACTAGGGAGTTCATGTATGATCTTTATGAAAGCACCCGGTTATGATATTTTGCTATGGTAGCCTAGGACACTAAAGCAGGTAGGAAAATTTGCCCAGTTATTTTCCATAAACAATGGAGCACGACATCTCTCCTGATATAACCAAACTCAGGAAGTCGACTAATTATTTCCTCCTCAAATTGAAGCAAATGATTTTGATGATACAGCTGTCTATGAGTTGTCTATGCTATGAGAGCAATTCCTTACACACACTCCCACAAACCACCCCAATAAACTCGTTGGTTCACTAAGCAACTCTTGAATAGATTTGTTTCTTTATTGTGTCTTTGGTGCCTCATGTGGTGTGAATAACATTTGTTCACACCTTCCCAGGAAAAGCCTCATCAAAATCAAATTTCAAACCTAAGGCTCATTTCTCTCTCTGTCTTCTCTCTTCTTCTCACCCATACTCCTCTATATGAAACACTTAACTAATAACCTACTTCATGTTTTACAATTATAAACTGAGGACCATTGGAGAGGAAGGAAAATTTTGTGATCTGGTGTTCAGTAACATGACTAGAGTCAATAATAATGTAACAAAATAACCAAGAGAGTAATTTCAAGGATCTCAGCATAAAAATAAATGGGGAATGAGGTAATGGGTGTGTGGATAGGGGTGATTTAATCATTCTGCCTGCTACACATATATCAAATCAGCCCATCTATTCCACAAATGTATACAATTGATTTATCAATTAAAAACACTAATTTAAAAAATGAAGATTTTGATAATAGGTACTTCATATATTAAAGGAGCTATTTATGTTGACATAAGCCAGGCTTCTCCAGATAAACAGAGTCTATAGGACACACACCCACATACACACACACACACACACACACACACACACACACACATACACACACACACACATACACACACACAGAGAGAGAGAGAGAGAGAGAGAGAGAGAGAGAGAGAGAGAGACAGACAGACAGACAGACAGACAGACACAGAGAGAGGCACAGACACAGAAACACACACAGAGAAACAGATGTTATTATTATATTTGTTTGCTGTTACTTTTAAAGCTAGTATAAAAAGTAATGGGCTTCATTACACCACTTCGTTTTCACACATGTATTATTGTTCCTTGTTCACATTCTTCTGTACCACTCTGTCCTTCCTGCTTCTCTTCATTCTTCCTCCCCCAAACTCCTTTCCTGCACTCATGCCTTTATACTTATATTTAAATTCTTTTACATTCATAAAATATTCTGTCTTTATGTGCTTTTTTATTCACACAATTAATATTTCAGAAGGAATGGGGTTATACATTTATGGAAGTGGGGTATATCAAAATTGCAGGTAGAGCTTGCAGGTTGCAGCCTGGGGCAGCCACACCACTGCTCCACTCTAGAACCAGATGGAGTCTGCAGGTGGTTTGCTGTATAACCAGGACATGTATGTCTGCTATAGAATTTGATCCCAACTTGGGGTAGACACTGCCATTCTTTTCAGGTCTCTATTAAATGGTCTCCAGTGATATTGAAAAGCGCAATCTGCAATGGATAAGAATCTGCCCAGAAACTGTGATCAAAGTCATAGTGTATGAAAAAAGTATTCTCAATTAAACAAACAAACAAACAAACAAACAACAACAACAACAAACCCGACCCCATAATAGGACAATACTATCACAAATCCTTACAGAAAAAAAATCCAGAATAATATTTTACACATAATCTGGAAGCTCTGTGATATCAACAGGTTGGTATAAAAGTTAAAGATCAAAATATTAAATGAAATGTTTAATGTAGTCCTAACCAGTGATGTTCATGTTGCTAGTATACTTACTTCTGAAAATTGCTTGAAAACCAGTAACAGCCAATATGAAAATAGCAAGAGAATACTCTTGGTAGTGATGCTGAAAAGCATGTGGCGACCCCTGTAGATATCCTGGAAAACACACTGCGTGTTCGATAAGAATGGATGAGTGTTCACAGTGAGCCATGCAGAGAAAGTAGTTTCTTCACCTGCATGCTTTTCCAACTGTGCATCACAGGAAAGCTGGCACATTTCTTTCCTTACAACCTTGCATGTGACTGAACGCTTTAAAAAGGATTTCTGTGAAAATGATTCTTGTTTAGAAGTGAACAGTAATATTTCAGCCACAAGAAGTCCATTACACACGAGCAGAACAACGCCTTCCTGAAGATATTTACATGTATATCTGGCATCCTCTGAATAAGTCAGCTCATGTGACAAAAGGGACCTGGGATGTGAGGCTTCCACATGGAGTTAGAACCTGGACAGGACTCGCCTCATGAATAGAATCTGATGACACCAGAGTGTGAGGCAGAACATTGTTCTCTGCTGTGGTGAGGAGATGGGGGAAGGGGAGGAGAGAGAGAGAAAGAGAGAGAGAGAGAGAGAGAGAGAGAGAGAGAAGGCTTGGAGGAAAATGGGGTAAAAGGCTAAAAGGTTCATGGGCCAAGGAATGTGAATGGCTTTTGGAACCTGGAACAGCAGGGAAATGGATTCATTTTTAAAATTTCCAGAAAGGAATGCATCTCTGCTGTCTGTTCATTTTCTCCCTCTGAGACTTCTGGCCTATTTAACTATAGATACCAAAACCTTGTTGTTTTAAGCCTCCAAGTTTGTGTAATTTTAACAACAGCAAGAGGAGAGTTATTGCACATTCTC
>LR751233.1:0-51929 GCA_902729485.2 Mus minutoides
CCCAAGGAGCTGAAGGGGTCTTCAACCCTATAGGTGGAAGAATAACATGAACTAACTAGTACCCCCTGAGCTCATGTCTCTAGCTACATATATAGAAGAGGATGGCCTAGTTGGCCATCATTGGGAAGAGAGGCCCCTTGGTCATGCAGACTTTATATGCCCCAGTACAGGGGAACGCCAGGGCCAAGATGTGGGAGCGAGTGGGTAGGGGAGCAGGGCTGGGAGGGGGGAGGGTATAGGGAACTTTCTGGATAACACTTGAAATGTAAATGAAGAAATTATCTAATAAAAGTTGGGAAAAAAAATTTTAAAAAGTCCCAAATAGCTGAGGATGATGTCCCACTTTCGCTCCCACATGCTGGCATTCCAGGCCTGCACCTGCATCTGGTTTAGTTGGCACTGGTAAATCCCAGGGATTTGTGCTTGTCAACAAGCACCCCATTAACTGATTCTGATACTCAGATCTATTGTGATATCTGCCTCTGTGTCTTATACTCAATGAGTTCCATGCTGTGCCTTGAGATTGTGGATAGCCAAGATGCTCTTGTTACTTCATCTAGTACCTTCTTCACACTACCCAAGAAATAAGACCGCAGTCAGCAACCAGCAGACTATAATATGACCCCAAAAATTCCCTGAGAGAATTTTGGTTTGGAGTTAATCTCTTCTTAGATCAATGGCATATAAACCACCTGAACTTGACTTATAGTTCAGGTGACTTATAAATTCACTTATAAATATTACTACTATGTATTTCCAGAAGTATGAGGGGCCATTTTCTAGTAAGCATGCATCCCCTTCTGATATTTTTTAGCTATCCAAATTCACTCAAGGAGCTATGTATCTCATGTGAGTAAATAGTATTCTTATTTCCTAAATTTCAATTCAAAACCTAGAACCTCTTCTTCACTTCCATTCCCCATGGAGTATAAGGACACATGCTTAGACTTAAAGATTTTTATTTCCACTCATATGACCTGTCTTGCAGTCTTCCCATCTTCTCACATTGGACTGGTGCAGTACACTTAACTTTCTGTCTTGTACCAATCTACATCCTGCCCCCAGCCTTGCATGCAAAATATTATTTTCAAAATAATATTATGAAACTGTGTTCCAGATCTTTCCGTCCACCTTGAAAATGAACCCTTGAGTCCTTCTATGTGACTTGCAGAATTGTGAATGATGGAGACTCTTTTGGCCCATTTTCTCACAAACACACATCCACATTGGCCCACTTGTGTCTTTGCTAAGATTGGTCTATTCCTTATACCATTGAAATAAGTTTACTCTTTTTACATGTTCCATTTCTATTTCTGTGCTTTGATCTCTTTTGTTATTTAGCACTCATTTGAATTTTATATATGACTGCAATGTCTATTCTTATTCTTTACTCCATTATCCTTAGTTTAAACTTTATATAAATACCATTACAGACATCTTCTTCCCATTTTTTATTGTGTGCTTTCTACCCTGATTAATAGAAGAGGAGATCCAGATAAAGGGTATTTTTTTATTTCATGTTTTTTTACCCCCAACTGCCTAGAACTGTACTGGGATATGAAAATGGCATGCTGAATAGTTGTTGAATAAATAAAACATTCCTTCCTCACCAATAAGCATCATTTATTTCATATATGTGATGTGGAAGAGAGCAGTGATTGCATAAGTGCACGTGGTCAATCCTGCTATTAGGATATTCACAGGCAGACAACCATATCACAAAACAGAGACTTCTTGATAAGAAGGCTCTGTCATTGACTCACTATGACCCTGAAGAAGATACTGAAATTTTATGGGAGCAAGTTTCTCCTTTTCAGCATTAGAGGTTATACTTCATGTTCACAAGTGTTTTTCCTACAATGGCTCTCATGTCTCTATTTTAAACAAACAATCTCAGTGAAACTGCATGTCAGAGCTTATTACTTTCTTGCTACAGTAAGGAATGAAAAGTATTGGTAAAACGGAGTCCAGGAAAAAAAAAACTTATTTTGATACATTTTAGTCAATAACACAGATATTTATTTATTAACTACTTAACGTGTTTGCCTCTTTCACACCCTTACCTCCTCAGAAAACACTTTCCATATAATAATATTGATTAATCAAGAAAATATTGTTCTGTTTTTATCATTGATCAATATTAGTGTAAAAATATAGAAAAAAGTACAGCTTACTAGTAATACATTTGCCAAATTTATGTGTGTCCCTGGGTTCAATCCCAAGCACTATACAACAATTAATCATCACTGCTAATAATAAAAGCAAGAAAATATTTCTTCTGATGTTAGTAACTATTGTCTCCATAGATGCACACTCTGAAGATGAACACAATTACCATAAGTAATTGAATAAAAGAAGGTTCCTGGTTAGAGAAAATAAGGCAGGATATACAACAGTGGGAATAACTTATTAGACTACTTATAATTTTCCTGATGATTAAGGATGTTGAACAATTTTTAAGGTGCTTCTCAGCTATTCAATATTCTTCAGTTGACAATTCTTTGTTTAGCTCCGTACTTCAATTTAATGGGGTTATTTGGTTTTCTGGTGTCCATCTTCTTGAGTTCTTTATATATATTGGATATTAGTCCCTTATCTGATTTAGGATTGGTAAAGATCCTTTCCCAATCTGTTGGTGGCCTTTTTGTCTTATTGACAGTGTCTTTTGCCTTACAGAAGCTTTGTAATTTTATGAGGTCCCACTTGTCAATTCTCGATCTTACAGCACAAGCCATTGCTATTCTATTCAGGAATTTTCCCACATATGCCCATATCTTGGAGGCTTTTCCCCACTTTCTCCTCTATAAGTTACAGTTTCTCTGATTTTATGTGGAGTTCATTGATCCACTTAAACTTGACCTTAGGACAAGGAGATAAGAATGGATCAATTCCCATTCTTCTACCTGATAACCACCAGTTGTGCCAGCACCATTTGTTGAAAAAGCTGTCTTTTTTCCACTGGATGGTTTTAGCTCCCTTGTCAATAATCATCAGGGAAATGCAAATCAAAACAACCTGGAGATTCCACCTCACAACAGTCAGAATGGCTACTATCAAAAATTCATGTGATAGCAGGTGCTGGTGAGGATGTTGAAAAAGAGGAACACTCCTTTATTTTTGGTGGGATTGAAAGCTTGTACAACCCCTCTGCAAATCAGTCTGGCAGTTCCTCAGAAAATTAGACATAGTACTACAGGAGGATCCAGCAATACCTCTCCTGGGCATATATTCAGAAGATATATTGCAACTGGCAATAAGAGCACATGCTCTACTATGTTCATAGCCACCTTATTTATAATATCCAGAAGCTGGAAAGAACCCAGGTGTCCCCCAACTGAAGAATGGATACATAAAATGTGGTATATTTACACAATGGAGTACCACTCAGCTATTAAAATAATGAATTTATGAAATTCCTATGCAAATTGATGGATCTGGAGGGTATCATCCCCAGTGAGGTAACGCAATCACAAAAAAACTCACATGATATGCATTCACTGATAAGTGGATATTAGCCCAGAAACTTAGAATACACAAGATACAATTTGCAAAACACATGAACCTCAAGAAGAAAGAAGAACAAAGTGTGGACGCTTTGCCCCTTCTTAGAATTGGAAACAAAACACCCATGGAAGGAGTTGCAGAGACAAAGTTTGGAGCTAAGAAGAAAGGATGGATCATCCACAGATTGTTCCACACAGGAGTCCATTCCATAATCCACCACCAAATGCAGACACTATTGCATATGGCAGCAAGATTTTGCTGAAAGGACCCTGATATAGCTGTCTCTTGTGAGGCTATACCAGTGCCTGGCAAACAAAAATGTATGCTCACAGTCAGCTATTGGATGCAATATAGGGCCCCCAATATGTGGAGCTAAAGAAAGTACTCAAGGAGCTGAAGGGATCTGCAACCCTATAGGTAGAACAACAATATGAACTAACCAGCATCCACAGAGCTCGTGTCTCTAGCTGCATGTGTAGCAGAAGATGGCCTAGTAGGCCATCATTGGGAAGAGAGGCCCCTTGGTCTTGCAAACTTTACATGCCCCAGTATAGGGGAAACACCAGGGCCAAGAAGTGGGAGTGGGTGAATATGGGAGCGGGGGGGGGGGAGTTATAAGGGACTTTCTTTCGGGATAGCATTTGAAATGTAAATGATGTAAATACCTAATAAAAAATTGAAAAAAAATAAGACTACACAGACTTAAAAGCAGAAGGAGGAGGATGCCAGCATTCCTTTATTTTCGTCTATGTCTTTCTTCTGTTTCTTTCATTTAGTCCAAGATTCCAGTTTCTATAACTGTGTCAACCACATCCACAGTGAATCTTTATCCTGTCAGTTAACTCTGTCTTGAAATTTTCTCACAGTCACAAACAGAAGTGTAGCTCACTAATGTACTTGGCATTTCCTAACCCAATCAAATTGGCAATGATAATTAGCCATCACAACTTTAGATGGGGAAGGAATAGGAGGAGGCACTGCTAATAGTAAGGGCCATTTGCAGAATCATATGCAAGTTTCCTACAGTAGAAACTTCTTAAAATATGCACATTTATGAAGAAAACTTAAATGAAATCACTAAATAACTAAGGGAACAGTACTCCAGCTAGAAATGAAGTCACTAAATAAGTAGGGGAACAGTACTCCAACTAGATACCTCTTATTAGCAACTTAAATTCTAGTACTAGGAACAGGGTACATCTACATCTAATTGAGTTTTTGGTAAGGGTTTTCTCTGGAAACCCATAAGCAATTCAGGATATTGCCAATGCTCTATATATCTGATATTAAGTCCTTTTTTGTAGAAGATAACATCTATATATCTCCATAACTATGCAGAAACTGAGCCAGTACTTGCTTAGAGCCATTTCCTATAGTCATTAGTGTTCATGATACTCAGTTATTTTGCATGTTTCCAAAGAAAAAAAGTTAACACCAACTCTGTTAAAAACTCTGTATCTACAACAGTGACCTGCCTGTATGATACACTCATGTAATAGTCACTTAATTGTTGTAGAAGTAACCAACTATTATCTATCAGAAACCTAGACTACCCAAGATACAATTTACTAAACACATGATACTCAAGAAGAAGGAAGATCAAAATGTGGACACATCACCCCTTCCTAGAATTAAGAACAAAGCACACATTGAAAGAGTTAAAGGGAGCATTTGTGCACCTCAATCCAAAGGATGGACCCAACGACTGCGGCTGCCAGGGATCCATCCCACAATCAGTCACCAAACATAGACACTATATCATATGCCAGCAAGATGGTGCTGAAAGGGCCCGGATATAGCGGTCTCGGGGGAAAACATACCANGAGGAGTGAAGTATCCACGCATTGGTCTTTCTTGATTTTCTTATGTTTTGGAACTTGTATCTTGGGTATTCTAGATTTCTGGGCTAATATCCGCTTATCAGTGAGTGCATATTAAGTGACTTCTTTTGTGATTGGGTTACCTCACTCAGGATGATATCCTCCAGATACATCCATTTACTCAAGAATTTCATAAATTCATGGTTTTTAATAGCTGAGTAGTACTCCATTGTGTAAATGTACCACATTTTCTGTATCCATTCCTCTTTTGAGGGACATCTGGGTTCTTTCCAGCTTCTGGTTATTATAAATAAGGCTGCTATGAACATAGTTGAGCATGTGTCCTTGTTACCAGTTGAAATATCTTCTGGGTATATGCCCAGGAGAGGTATTGCTGGATCTTCTGGTAGTACTATGTCCAGTTTTCTGAGAAACAGCCAGACTGATTTCCAGAGTGGTTGTACCAGCTTGCAATCCCACCAGCAATGAAGGAGTGTTCCTCTTTCTCATTATTTATATTTCAAATATTATACTCTTTACTGATTTCTCCTCAGAAAATTCCCTATCCCCTACAGGCATCCCTGTCCCTCTGCTCACCAACCCACCCACTGCTGCTTCCTGGCCCTGGTATTCCCCTACACTGGGGCACAGAGCCTTCACAGGATCAAGGGCCTCTCCTCCCACTGATGACTAACAAAGCCATCCTCTGTTAAATGTGCAGCTCTAGCCATGGGTCCCTTCATGAGCACTCTTTGGTTGGTGATATAGTCCCTGGGAGCTCTGGGGGTATTTGTTTGTTAACATTTTTTTTTCCTCCTATGGTGCTGCAAACCCCTTCAGATCCTTGGGTCCTGTCTCTAGCTCCTACATTGGGGACTTGGTGCTTAGTCCAATGGTTGGTTAAGAACAAATACCTCTATATTTGACAGGCACTGACAGAGCATCTCAGGAGACATCTATATCAGGCTCCTGTTAGCAAGCACTTGTTGGCATCCAGAATAGTGTCTGGGTTTGGACACTATTTGTAGAATAGATTCCCAAACGGGGCAGTATCTGGATGGTCATTTCTTAAGTCTCTGCTCCACACTTTGCCTTTGTATCTCCTTCCATGGATATTTTGTCCCCCCTTCAAAGAAGGAGTGAAGAATCAACACTTTGGTCTTCCTTCTTTTTGAGCTTTATGTGTCCTATAAATTGTACCTTGGGTTTTCGGGTCTTCTAGGCTCACATACACTTATCAGTGAGAGTATACCATGTGTGTTCTTTTGAGATTGGGTTACCTCACTCAGGATGATATTTTCAAGTCCCATTCATTTGCCTAAGATTTTCATGAATTCATTGTTTTTAATAGCATAATAGTACTCCATTGTTTAAATGTACCACATTTTCAGTATCAATTCCTCTATTGAGGGATACCTGGGTTCTTTCCAGCTTCTGGCTATTAAAAATAAGACTGCTCTAAACATAGTGGGGCATGTGTCCTTATTACATGTTGGAGTATCTTCTGTGTATATGCCCACTAATAGTATTGATGAGTCCTAAGGTAGCAATATAATCATTTTTCTTAGGAACTGCCAAATTGATTTTCAGAGTGATATTTCCAGCTTGCAATCCCTACAGCAATGCAGGAGTGTTTTTCTTTCTCAGACTCCTTGCCAGCACCTGCTGTCATCTGAATTTTTGATCTTTGCCATTGTGACTGGTATGAGGTGGAAATTCAGGGTTATTGGATTTGCATTTCCCTGATGACTAAGAATGTTGAATAGTTCTTTAGGTACTTCCCAGTAAATCTCTATTCCTCAGTAGAAAATTCTTTGTTTAACTCTGTACCCCATTTTTTCCAATTTTTATTAGATATTTTCTTCATTTACATTTCAAATGTTATCCAGTAAGTTCCCTAGACCCTCCCCCATCCCTGCCCTGCTCCCCTTCCCACCCATTCCCACATCTTGGCCCTGGCATTCCCCTGTACTAGGGCATATAAAGTCTGCATGACCAAGGGGCCTCTCTTTCCAATGATGGCCAACTAGGCCATCTTCTGCTATATATGCAGCTAGTGACACGAGCTCTGGGGGTACTCTTTAGTTCATGTTATTCTCCCGCCTATAGGGTTGAAGACCCTTTTAGATCCTTAGGGTTATTTGGTTCTCTTGAATTTAATTTCTTTAATTATATATATATATATATATATATATATATATATATATATATATCCTCTATTGGATGTAGGGTTCTTAATTTTTTTTAACCAATCTATTGTTTGCCTTTTTTTCCTATTGACAGGATCCTTTGCCTTACAGGAGCTTTGCAATTTTATGAGGTACCATTTGTCTATTCTTTTCTTGTTTTGTTGTTTTTAGTTTGTTGTTTTGTTTTGTTTTGCTTTGTTTGAGAGAGGTTTTCTCTGGCTGTCCTGGAACTCACTTTGTAGAACAGGCTGGCCTAAAACTCAGAAATTCGCCTGCCTCTGCCTCCCAAGTGCTGAAATTAAAGGTGTACGCCACAACTCCCAGCTCCATTTGTCCATTCTTGATCTTAGAGCATAAGTGTTCTGCTCAGGAAATTTTCCCCTGTGCAAATGTGATCGAGGTTCTTCCCCACTTAATTTTCTGTTAGTTATAGTGTATCTGGTTTTATGCGGAGGTCCTTGATCCACTTGGCCTGGAGCATTGCACAAGGAGATAAGAATGGATCGATTTGAATTTTTCTTCATACTAACTGGCAGTTGAACCAGTACCATTGGTTGAAAATGCTGTCTTTTTTCTAGTGGATGGTTTTAGATCTTTTGTCAAAGATCAAGTGACCATAAGTGTGTGGGTTCATTTCTGGGTCTTCCGTTCTATTCCATTTATCTACCTGTCTGTTGTGGTGTAAGTACCATGCAGTTTTTATCAAAATTGCTCTGTAGTACAGCTTGAGCTCAGGCATTGTGATTCCTCAAGTTGTTATTTCTAACTCTATGAAGAATTGACAAGGAAATTTGATGGAGATCTATATTGCTTTTGTCAAGATGGACATTTTTATTATATTAATCCTACCAATCCATGAGCATCTTTCCATCTTCTGAGATCTTCTTTTATTTCTTTCTTAAAGAGACATGAAGTTCTTGTCAAACAAATCTTTCTCTTGCTTAGATAGAGTCACACTAAGGTATTTCACATTATTTATGACTAATATGAAGGGTGTTGTTTCCCTAATTTCCTTCTCAGCCTGTTTATCCTATGAATAGAGGAAAGCCACTGATTTGTTTGAGTTAATTTTATATCTACCCACTTTCCTGAAGTTGTAGATCAGGTTAAGTAGTTCTCTGGTGGAATTTTTGGGACTACTTAAGTATACAATTGTATCAACTGCAAACAGTGATATTTTGACTTCTTCTTTTCCAATTTGTATCTTTTTGACCACCTTTTATAGTCTAATTGCTCTGACTAGGACTTCAAATACTATAATGAATAGGTAGGGAGAGAGTGGGCCACCTTGTTTTTGTCCCTGCTTTTAGTGGGATTGCTTCAAGTTTCTCTCCATTTAGTTTGATGTTGGCTACTGGTTTGCTCTATATTGTTTTTACTATGTTTAGGTATGGGCCACAAATTCCTGATCCTTCCAAGACTTTTATCATGAAGGAGTGTTGAATTTTGTCAAATGCTTTTTCATTATCTAATGAAATGTTCATGTGATTTTTTTTTTGCTTTGAGATTGTTTATATTGTGGATTATGTTGATGGATTTCTGTATATTGAACCATTCCAGAATCCATGCAATGTGTCCTGGATTATGATGATGATTATGATGCATGATTATTTTGATGTGTTCTTGGAATTGGTGAGTGAAAATTTTATTGAGTATATTTCCATCAATATTCATGAGGAAAATTTGTATGAAGTTTCCTTTCTTTGTTGGATCTTTGTGTGGTTTAGGTATCAGAGTAATTGTGGCTTCATAGAACAAATTGGGTAAAGTACCCTTTGTTTCTATTGTGTAATAGTTTGAAGAGTATTGGTATTAGGTCCTCTTTGAATATCTGATAGAACTCTGCACTAAAACCATCTGGTCTTGGGCTTTTTTTTTTTTTTTTTTTTTTTTTTTTTTTTTTTTTTTTTTTTTTTTTTTTTTTTTTTTTTTTTTTTTTTTTTTTTTTTTTTTTTTTTTTTTTTTTTTATTGGGAGAGTATTAATGGATGTTTCTATTTCTTTAGGTGATATGAACAGTTTAGATGGTTTATCTGATCCCGATTTAATTTTGGTACCTGGAATCTGTCTAGAACATTATCCATTTCATTCAAATTTTCAAATTTTGTTGAGGATAGGCTTTTTCAGTAGGATGTGATGATTTTTTGGATTTCCTCAGTTTCTGTTGTTATGTCTCCGTTTTCATTTCTGATTGTTGATTTGGATACTTTCTCTATGCTCTCTGGGTTTATCTATCATTTTGATTTTTCTCAAAGAACCAGATCCTGGTTTAGTTGATTATTTGTATAATACTTTTTTTTTTCTATTTCATTGATTTCATCCCTTAGTTGATTATTTCCTGTTGTCTACTCCTCTTGAATAGATTTTCTTCTTTCCCTTCTAGAACTTCCACATGTGGTATTAGTCTGGTAGTGTATGCTCTCTCTAGGTTGTTTTTTGTTTGTTTGTTTTTGTTTTTGTTTTTGAGGCACTCACAGCTATGACTTTTCTTCTTTGCACTGATTTCATTGTGTCCCAATACTTTGGGTTTGTTCTGTTGTGGTTTCATTTTCATTTAACTCTAAAATGTCTTTAATTTCTTTCTTTATTCCTTTCTTGACCAAGTTATCTTTGGGTAGAATTTTGTTCAGTTTCCACGTCAATATGCTCTTTCTATTGTTTATGTTGCTATTGAAGACCATCCTTAGTCCATGTTGATCTGATAGGATACATGGGATTATTTCAATTTCTTGTATCTGTTAAGGGCTATTTTGTGATCAATTATATGGCCAATTTTGGAGAAGGTATCATGAGGTGCTGAAAAGAAGATATATCCTTTTGCTTTAGGATTAAATGTTCTATAAATATCTCTCAAAACCATTTTGTTTCATAACTTCTGTTAGTTTCACTTTTTCTCTGTTTAATTTCTTTTACTGTGATCTGTGCATTGATGAGAATGGGTTGTTGAAATCTCCCACTATTATTGTGTAAGGTGTAATGTGTGCTTTGAGCTTTAGTTATTTTATGAATGTGGGTGCCTTTGCTTTAGGATCATAGATGTTCAGAATTGAGAGATCTTTTGGCATATTTTTCCTTTGATGAATATGAAGTATCCTTACTTATCTTTTTGATAACTTTAGGTTGATAGTTGATTTTATTAGATTTTAGAATGGCTACTCTATCATGTTTCTTGGAACCATTTTTTTGGAGAATTTTTTTATGCCTTTTAACCTGAGGGAGTGTCTGTCTTTGTCACTTACGTGGGATTACTATATGCAGCAAAATGCTGGGTCCTGCTTTAGTATCCAGTTTGTCTATATCTTTCATTGTGGAATTGAGTCTATTGGTATGAAGAGATATTAAGGAAAAGTGATTGTTGCTTCCTATTACTTTTGTTGTCAGAGGCAGAATTATAGTTATCTGGCTATCTTATATTTGTTTTTTTTAAATAAGATTATTTTCTTGCTTTTTCTAGGATGTAGTTTCCCTTCTTGTGTTGGAGTTTTTCATTTATTATCCTTTGAAGTGCTGGACTTGTTGAAAGATATTGTGTAAATTTGGTTTTGTCATGTAATATCTTGGTTTCTCCATGTATGGTAAGTGAAAGTTTTGTTGGGTATATTAGCCAGTGATGGCATTTGTTTTCTTAGATTCTATATGAGATCTGCACAGAATCTTCTAGCTTTTGTAGTCTCTGATGATAGATGTGGTGTAATTCTAATAGGTCTTCTTTTATATGTTGCTTGACCTTTTTCCCTTACTACTTTTAATAATCTTTCTTTGTTTTGTGCATTAGGTGTTTTTATTATTATTTGACAGGTGCAATCTCTTTTCTGATTCAATCTATTTGGTGTTCTGCAAACTTCTTATGTTTGTGGGCATCTCTTTCTTTAGGTTAGGGAAGTTTTCCTCTATAATTTTTTCAAAGCTATTTACTGGTCCTTAAAGTTGGGAATCATCACTCTATACCTATTATCCTTAGGTTTTGCCTTCTAATTATGTCCTGGATTTTCTGGATGTTTTGGGTAAGGACATGTTTTAATTTTACATTTTGTTTGACCATTATGTCAGTGTTTTTGTTTTCTGGACCTGTTATTCTCTCTTTATCTCTTATATTCTATTACTACTTATATCTTTCCTAGATTCTAGCTCCAGAATTTTCTTCCTTTGTGACTTCTTTATTCCTTCTATTTCTGTTTGTAGATCCTGAATGGTTTCATTCAATTCCTTCACCTGTTTGGTCATGCTTTCCTGTAATTCTTTAAAGGATTTTTGTGTTTACTCTTTAAGGGTTTCTACCTGTTTACCTGTCTTCTCCTGTATTTCTTTAAGGGAGTTATATTTGTTCTCCTTAAAGTCCTCTATCATCATATGATGTGATTTTAAATCCAAATCTTGCTTTTCCATTGTGTTGGGGTATCCAAGACTTGCTGTGGTGGGAGAAGTGGGTTTTGATGATTCCAAGTAGCTTTTATTCTGTGGCTTACATTCTTGTGCTTGTCTTTCACTATCTGGTTATCTCTGGTGGTAGTTGGTCTTGCTGTCTTTGGCTAGAGCTTGTCCCTCCTGAGAGCCTGTAAGCCTGTGTCAGCACTTTTTGGAGAATATCTCTCTTTTGGTACGACCTGTGTGCTCAGGGGCAGATGGAGATTGGAAGGATCCTGCCCCAGCTGTTCCACTGTCCCTGTAACCTGTGTGTTCCTGGCAGGTCCTGCTTTTGATATTTATGGGAGAGAAAATGGCAATCTCACCTCTGAGCCCAGAAGTGAGAGCATTATTGGGAGACAAGGTCTTTCCTGTAGCAACCTGTGTACAGAGGGCTATGGAACAGCTTTTGCTCCTGGGTAAAAAGGTGACTGGAAGTGACAGATTCATTTTTTATGAGCAAATTTTAATAACAAATCATAAGTATTCATTTATGCTATGTAAAGGATGGATCAAATAATTTTTACCTATTCTGATTGACTTTCTTGAATTTCTCTATTCCTTCTCAGGGGGTCTCTCTCTGTCATAACTGGTCCATATACCTCTGGAAGGGGTCCAGACCTTATTCTCCTTTACTGTAGACATATAATGTTTCCTTTACTTTCTCCCAGAGTAGAATATCCTTTAGCCAAGAACCAGAAAAACCTTTAGCTTGACTTCTTTCCCAGAGGAATAATGTAACCAGAAAATTACAAAACATGCACATTTTGATAATTAAAGCAATTCAAATAAAAATGAAATAAGCTAAACTAATACTGTATGAGCCTATTATTAGGCTTTTTTCTAATCTGTCATGCCAGGATATTTAACACAATATTCTCGTGGATCCCACATTCAAA
This sequence comes from Mus minutoides, assembly GCA_902729485.2. Classification (NCBI taxonomy): domain Eukaryota; kingdom Metazoa; phylum Chordata; class Mammalia; order Rodentia; family Muridae; genus Mus; species Mus minutoides. The sequence goes on from LR751233.1 coordinate 12,816, forward strand.
GAAATTGAGCTATCCTTCAAGACTTCAAGACTTCCCTAAAGCATTTCTCTTTTCTTACAATCATCCTAATATCCTTGAAAACATTTTGTTTACTCTATAACCTTATTCTCAGGTTATATTATTCTTCTGTCATGCCAGGAAAAAAAATTCCCATAGAGCCCAAGTTCGAAGAAAATGAGTTATTCTGTAATACCTCAAGACTTTCCTCATTTATTTATTTATTTATTTATTTATTTATTTATTTATTTATCTATCTATAAATTTATTTATTTATTTATTTATAAAATCTTGCCATATCCTCTTTTTTTTGTTGTTTTTGTTTTGTTTTGTTTTTGTTTTTCAAGATAGGGTTTGTATGTATATCCCTGGCTGTTCTGGAACTCACTCTGTAGATGGGCTGGCTTCAAACTCAGAAATCTGCCTGCCTCTGCCTCCCTAGTGCTGAGATTAAAGGCATGCGCCATCATGCCTGGCTCCCCATATCTTTTGTTGGAGACACAAACCTTTCCTCTCTGCCTACTCCCAGCTCAGCCTGTCCTTGCACAGCATTGGCTTCCAGAGTCTCTAGACCCAAACTCCCTGCACTAATTCCGGAACTTTAGGAAGAATTCCCTATGAGGCTTGAATAAAATCTATATTCTCTTCTATCTTTAAGAACAATTTAATCAGTCTTATAATTCTATACTGTGATTAACTGCTTGTAGAAAGCAGGCAGCTTTTATACTGTCTGGCATTCAGCCTCACAGCAGGCATCTTATCTATTTTCATGACAGGAGAACTCAGAGCCTGTGAGCTGAACTTGCCCCTGTGCTTCTTTTTTTTTTTTAAGATGCCTGTGCACTGGAGTCACATGACTCCACTCTGCTCACTGAGCCACTCATTCTCCCACTCCTAGACTTGTAACACTGTGTGTGATCCACTCAAGAATGCTACATTAATAGTGGATTCTCACCTACCACGTTGGATGTCATCTCTTGCATGCAATTTTATAAAATTGCATTTGCTCCTTGATTTATGCCCAAACCCATGCTATGCTCCAAGATCAGCTGCCACCAATGGCCTTTTCACTCATTCCCAACAGCTAGCTTTGCCATTTCACCCCAGTCTCACTCAGTAATGCCAATCTTCCAGCTTGTGTTTTCCCAAGAACACCACCCATTCCTCCATGTCATTCCTCTGGCCACCCACTTTCTCCTCTTACCCACCTTATCTGTAAATGGAAAACACCAGGCAGCATTGATATTTTAAAACTAGCCAGATTATTCAAAGATGGACACAGAATCTATTGCTATAAACTCATCAGCTATTCTATATCCGAAGTCTACTTATGATGAAGGCCATCACCAGTTCTAGATGCCTCCAGGCCTCAAAGCCTGGCCCAAAAATACTCTTCTCTCTCTCTCTCTCTCTCTCTCTCTCTCTCTCTCTCTCTCTCTCTCTCTCTCTCTCTCTCTCTCTCTCTCTCTCTCTCTCTCCTTCTCCCCCTCCCCCTCTCCCTCTCCCTCTCCTTCTTCCTCTCCCTCTCTCTCTCTCCTTCTTCCTCTCCCCCTCTCTCTCTCCATTCTCTTATCCCTGAGACTCAGAAATCCCACCTTTTTCTCTTTACCTAGCAATTGGCTTCTGCCTTCTTTATTGCCACAACCAAGAACTAATTATGGAAACAACACCTTCACCTACAGGGAGATGACAGAGAGACAGAGTAGAAAAATAAATTGTACATAATTATTTGGTTCATACAAACATCCCACTTAAGACAGGTTGGATTGTGTTGTCTGTGCATTTTGTTCATATGTTACCACATTTGCAAATTTACACAACAACTTAGACTAATGAGGGTCTCCTTATGGCACACTGCACAATACGCATTGTCAGGTTCTTACTCTGTATATATTCCATCAGCTAGCATTAGCCTCCCACTGGCCTGTCTGCTGGTGTCTATATTATTTTTAGGGACTATTTCAATTTCTTCAGAATTTCAAAGATATTTCAAGATTTTATATGAGGTATAGCAAAGAATAAAAGAACAGGTGAGCTCCTCCATACATTGCAATATAAGGAGGGCCCCTTATTAAACAGCTGTACATTCCTAGCCCTCTACCTCAAGGTTCAAACCTTAGCAAGTGGGACTTTCCTTCTAGCATACATACTCATGACATCGTTTAATTCATAAACTAGGTACAATAAGCCATCAGCAGTAGTAAAGTACTATAAATCAGAATGATTATGACTGCTAAGTGACTTTTGTGCTGCTCCAGAGTCATCTGGACCAAGGATCAATTTTCCTGCCAGGGGAGACCATTTGAGATATGTTCATTCCTTTCAAAGCTACATAGAGATTAAAACTTATGAACTGTTTGTTTCTAGAATTGTCCAGTTAACATTTTGCAAGTGTCAGAAGATTTCTATTGCTCTTACAAAACACCGTGTCCAAAAAAGCCAGAAGATAAGGTCTTTGCTCCTAAGCTTCAGTGGTATGATGTTATCTAGCTGGGTCATATCAGAATCTTGGAGTGATTGCAGTAGAGGTAAGCATAAGTGCCTATCTGGTCATACATCAATAACTTCTTGTATTCGGAACATGAGTGCTTTCTTGCCTTTGCTAATTTAATTTTCATCCTCGGGTATCATTGAATACACAGTTTACTTAGAGGTTAAGAGTTATAATTCTAGTTAAGAGAATAGAGTAATTCTACTCCATTAACATTAATAGTGCATGAAAAGCACTCCCAGAGGCTTCATTCTCTAAGCACCAGCCATTTCCATGTCTAGTCTCTTTCCTCATTTTTTTCTTTTAGAACCATTTAATTAAAATCTGATATAAAAATGATACTTATGTTCATAAGAGATCAACAGTAGTCACTGTTTCTGCTTATGTCTTTATCACCACACCAGGAAGAGAGGCCAAGCACAGTATCCCTGAGATGGTTTGCTTCGTATATAACAACTGTTGTGTCTTATAAAAAAGAAAAAGAAGCCAGGGATATGGTTGGTGGATGCTTGGTATGATATGGGGAAAGGGGAGTTCCTCTGCTGGCCCATGCTGAGTCATCCCTTCTCCTGAGATACTAGCCATAGGAGGGTATAGTTTGGAAGAGAGGTTTTTGTTTTGCCTTGTTTTGTTTTGTTTTAGGGCATGGAGATGGGAGTTGAGAAGGCAGTATAGACAGAGAAAGGCAGAGAGAGAAATGGGGAGAGAGAGAGAGAGAGGGAGAGAGAGAGACAGAGAGAGAGAGAGACAGAGAGAGAGAAAGAGAGACAGGCAGAGGTTGTGGAAGGTTGTCATAAGCACATGGAGAGATAGGCAGTAGCAGAATGGGGAGAGAAGGGACAGAGAGGGAAGCAAGGAAGAGAGGAAGGAGAAGAGAATAAGAGAATAGACTGAGGAAGGGACAAACATTCTATTTTATAGTGGATCAAGCATATCTGGTTATTGCCAGAAAACTGTCGGGTGGAATCTAGAAGAAATCCTAACATTTACCTATTTTGAATTAATTTCAAAACAGGAAAAATATAAAGATGTGGTAGTGGAGCAGAAATAGGTTCATCATGGTCTTTACCTACTTCTTGCTAACTTTGGGGTAGTGGGTCTCTGCGAAACCTAAGAAAATGGGTATGGAGATATTGATCCAGTCTTAGAGGAGCTGGCTGTTTCCTTGCTGTCCAGGGTCTGTTTCAGTTGGAGCACCTGTATATAAAAGAAAAGATTGAAGCATCTGGGGATTGCTTCTCTGGAGCTGTCCTGGATCTAGAAAATGCCTTTACTTGACACGATGCTGAAACACACACACACACACACACACACACACACACACACACACACACACACACACATAACAGGTAGAGAATAAAGTTAAATAAATTTGGAAGAAAAGAATTTCTTAGATATACATTTGAATATGCACTCTTAAAAGCCTTAGGTCTTGTTAGTAATAAGTGAGGGATATCCCAGTCCCAGGAATAGGAAAAGCTTCCCCACTCTGGAATAAGTAGCAAGTAGGGACTTAGGCTATTGATCAGCAGGTTTACTTATCTGGATGGAGTCTATTTGGTCCATGAGAGGTAGATCTGGATGGGTTTCCTATAGCCTAAATGTATACAAAAGAGATAGAATTGTTAAGAACATGACCAGTCTTTAAGATGAGTTTAGGGAGGACAAAGACTTTTCATGGAGCAGAATGACCAAAAAGGGTTTATTCATTCTCTCTAGGGGACTGAATATCCATAAATTTAGTAAAATGAGAAACAATTTTGTTTATATTTATAAGACAAAGTGAACTCAGTTCCCTGACCTTGTAAATGTGATAGCTGATCATACAGTTTAGTATGAGAAACACCTTTTGAGTCTATAGTTATAAGGCAACCAAATGAAACGTATATGAGTATGATAATCGATAGTGTAGATTCTGTATCAGAAAGATTTAGGTCTATATTTTTAGGAGATAATCAAAGAAACCTTAAAATTTGAACTTGTCATTATACAGTTGAATCATATAGTGGAATGTTTTATTAGGATTAGACTAATTTATAAGAGCTTTGCTGTCTAATGTTATGACAATGGCATCGCTAGGAGAGGAAATATGAAGCATTTCATCAATGGAAACTGAATTAAGCTAAGGAACGAATAAAAGGTTAAATAAGTCAAAGCTTACTTCTGAACTTGTAGGCAGTATCTGACCTTTATTGTGAAGCCTATGAACAAACCAAACCTGGCTGGTTTTGATAAGAAATGTAGAAGTCTTAAATAGTTAATAAATTGACTAATGAGCTAATATAGTGGTGTATTAACTTAAGGTAAGGAGCTATGTCTGATTTTACCTATCAAGCTGTAGTTAGCTGATAGCTAACTGTCAATGTAGTCAGAAATCTTGAAAGAATACATTATAACCAGGAGTTACATATTAATTAAAATGACAGTGGTTGTTCTATAATCCATTACCTAAATACTTCCCAGGTCCCTGTCATCTCCATGACAACTCAGGCAGTCAGTCTTGCTGTCAGGCCCAGAAGATGAAAAGCTTTCTTTCTGTGGAATAGGTATAGACAAGAAAAAATTACCCACCTTGACTTGGGTAATATGAGACATTTAACTATCTGAGTGTCCTCTGTCCACAGTGTAGGCCAAGTACTGGCAGTGGGCAAGGCAATGGAGGAGTGTGTCTCAGGGTTTATCGTAAGACAATCCAGGCAGAATCTTGTCACTAAGCCAATATCTTCTCAGAGACCTTGGTGGAGGGTGGGAATGTAACTGATAGGTTTTGGGAGTCTCTATTATAAGCTTAAACATTTAGCAGATTTCGTACAGAATTGAGAGCTAGTGTATTGAGCGTGTTTGATCTAGACAACCTGTTGTTTCATTACTTGTTTTAGATGTATCTAACAAGTAAAGAAAGCACATTGTAACTTAATGGCAATAGACAAAAACAAAGATTATCATATATTTAAGGCAATGACTTTTAATTTACTGTTTAGAAATCATTGTTTATCAAGACAGGATAGAATGAAAATCTTTTTCTTAATTGACAGGTTGTACTCATACAGGCAATGAACTAGGGTCTGCCTGTAATAAGGGTGGCAAATGGTTCTAGGATAGCCCTTATTAAAGATGGTGCTAAAACAGCAAGCAGCATCCAGACATGTGACTGCCCTTTGCTAAGATGGTGCTGAGGGTGTAGCTCTGCCTGGAGAAAAGACAGGTAACATAGCAGAAACATTCAGTCAAATCTAAGCAGCACAGTTTGAAGGGCAGGCACACAGATTGTCTTGGCAACTACTGGTGTCACAGAGCATGTGACTGATCAAAGACTCTGCAAAAAGGAACACAGGGAGGGGCAGGCTAGACAGCTGTGGTTAAAGCAGCATTACAGGAGAGCAGAGTCCTGGGTAGGGAGTATCTTGGGATGGGAGTGATATTTGCTTTTCTCACAGTGGCAGAATCAAGAGCGCCTGGAAACAGGAGCAGAAAGCCAGCCAGTGGTGAGAGAATTTGGGGGTATAGGGGGGAAAACCTATGGATCCCTGGTGATATAGTTGTTTGTAACATGCCAATTAAGTGGCTATGTAAAGATGTTGCTTGCTGTGTACTGTGGAATAAACCTGGAGATTTTGCAGTAAGCAGGGATGTGGTGGTGAAAAACCTTCCCTTGAATGTTGGACATTATTAAAATGTACCTACCAGAATCTAGAGAACTAAATAATAACAAAGAGGCAGACAAGTCTACAGATACCAGATTGTCATACAGAGGTTAGTGACTGACGATACTTCTAAGGCAGTGAGAGAAAACCGATTCCAAGAGGGAGAGAGTCACCGAAGGATTAAAGTTCCTAAAACGGGGGTCAGTGCAAAGACCAGTCATAAAGACTGAATGTCTCTGTCCTCAAAGATAGCACTGGGGGTAGCTACTAGCTTAACAACCCTCCCTTGGGACCAAGGGAAGTTTACATTGACCAGTGAGGGAAAAGTGTGCCAAACATGCAATCCAGTGGTTCTCCATGTTGGAGTGAAAGATGTGATCCTTTCAGTGTCTAAATCCAAGTCACCTAGCATCAATGTTGTGTTTTATATAAAAAAAGAAAGAAAGAAAGAAAGAAAGAAAGAAAGAAAGAAAGAAAGAAAGAAAGAAAGAAAGGAAGGAAGGAAGAAAGCAAGAAAGAAAGAAAGAAAGAAAGAAAGAAAGAAAGAAAGAAAGAAAGAAAGAAAGAAAGAAAGAAAGAAAGAAAAGACAGGGATATGTTTTGTGGAGGCTTGCTGTGTGGGAAGGAGGTGACTTTGCAGGCCCTTGCTGAGTCATCCTTTCCCCCTGAGGTACCAGCCATACCACAATGGTATAATATAGAATAGAGTTTATCTAGGGCATAGGGGCAGATTGAGAGGGAAGGAAAGATGGAGAAAGGGAGAGAGAGAAAGAATGAGAGAGAGAGAGGGTGAGAGAAAGAGAGTTAGAGAGAGTAGAGACTGGCCACAAGCTCATGAAGAGAGAGGAGGAGGGGGTTAATGGGGAGAGAAGGGACAGAGAGGGACAGCAAGAGAATAAGAGAATATAGTGAGGGTGGGGCAAGCAGCCTTTTTTAGTGAGTCAGGGATACCTGCGTGTTGCCAGGTTACTGTGGAGTGGACCCTAGAAGGAATGCTAATAATGGCAGTTCTTGGCATAGAGGCCAAAGGATCAGAAATTGTCAAGAAATGTATGCTGCAGAGAAAATATGATGGGACTTCCTCATCAAACGATAAGATGTGAACTTTTCCCTCCACTAAACTGGAAAGGTCATTACTATAGGAACTCACTTTTATAAAGGATATATGTGAGTGACAGTGTGATAAACCAGGGAAATCCTTAGCCTCTTAACACTGCCTAGTCTCAGTGTGCCTTGCTCTGTTTCACTTTATGCACAACCATTAGAAATATACACCTGTCATCTAACTTATATCCCAGTCACGTCTTTAGCCTGGTCAGGCACGGGTCTCATTGGTTCTCTCTAAGCCTCAGCCAAGGGTTTATAGCACCAAAAGGAATTAAATTTGACTTTTTTCTTGGGGGAGGGGAACCCCTATGAGAGGGACAAATGCTAGAGCAGCTGAGGTGTTACATAACAAATGGAGAGGCTTAGGGGGAAACAGTTTAACATGGCTTATTCCAGAGGTATTGTGGGCCACAGAGAAAACTGAATATACAAAATTATTAGAACAAAGAAGGTAAAGTGAGTGCTCTTTATTGTCCTCCATGGGGAAAGTGTAGAGATTTACTTTGCCTTCTTTGTTTGTTTGTCTGTTTGTGTTTTGGAAGCCATTATTTTGTTTTGTTTTAAACTATAATAAAAGTATACTCAAGTTTCCATTTATAAATTCTTTTATTAATGACACAAAGCAGCCCAATATGAGAAGGAGAGGAATGCTGGGGAAGAAAGGAGCTAGAGATATAGCTTAGCAATTAAAAGCATATATTGTTTTTTCAAATATCTCATGTCCAGTTCTGAGCATCTATAGGAAGTGGTTCTCAAGCTTCCTGTATAACCAGTTCTAGAGGAATCACAAATGCACAGGCACAGGCCAAGAATGAGTTAAAGATGGAGTAATTATTTAATAAAGAAATTGTTGAAGGAATAAAAGAAAGGAAGGAAGGAAAGGAAGAAAGAAGTAAGGAGAAAGGAAGGAGGGAATGAAGGAAGGGAGGGAAGGAAGGGAGGGAGGGAGGGAGGGAGGGAGGGAGGGAAGAAAGGAAGGAAGGAAGGAAGGAAGGAAGGAAGGAAGGAAGGAAGGAAGGAAGGAAGGAAGAAAAGAAGGGGGTAGAATCAAGGCACTAGCAGATCATGTCTTCAGATCTACACTTGGAAATAGTTTGTCACTTCCCAAGGTTTAAACTACCTTCTGTGTGTGGCAAAGTCCAGGTTACTGCTCTTTGTATTGCATTTCCTTTCTGAACTCTTATTGCCTTTGCCCTTGGTTCTCGCTTTTCTCATTCTATAAACAATGCACAGATACACTACAGACTAGTTCATGGTCATCACCTTCACCTAGTAATTGCTTTCCTTATCACTGTACTAAATGCCCAACAGAATCAACTTAAGGCATGTAGCATTTATTTTGGCTCCTGGACTAAGGAGTCAACGCACCATTCTGGGAAGACTTGGCAGGAGGAGTATAAGGCAGCTCCAATAAGGAATCAGAGAGACGTAGATGTTGCCGTACATCTCACTTCACTCTTCTGATGAGTTCAGGCCCATGGCCCTTGGAATGTGCTACTCAGAGATAATTCTTATAAAAGCAGAGAAGGCATGATAAACAATCCACCTGGTAGGAATGGGCCCAGGCAAGATATGCTGTGTTGAAGTATTAGCTAGCCTTACTCAAGGGCTCTGGCTCTGTCCTTGTTCTTTTTACTTACGAGGATAATGCTACCCAAAACTCTATTGACATTTGGTGTAAAGCAAATTCAGACCATCGAATATATTACTTGGTTATGTATACAGACCTCAGGAAGTTTGTTATGCTTAATTACATGGCATGCAAAATAAAGGTAATTCCACCTTGTGAGTGATTTTAAATGTGAAGATAAATGGGGAAACAGGGTAAGCAATGCTAATCACAGATAATTCTTAAAAAAAAAAAAAAAAAAATCCTAGGAAGCTTCCAAGGAGACCTGCATGCATTATGTCATTTACTTCTCACTTCAATCCAGCAGAATGAAAACTGTTACAGTTTAAATCTTATATTATATTGTATATTTGTAGAGAGTATAGTTTGAGATGTCAAATATCTTCCCCCAGGATACTGAGCTAATGAAAAGAGGGAAGAGGGCCTCATATATAAGACATGTAGCCCCAGAGGTTTGGCTAACAAGCACCAGGTGCTGCTCCCTTAATAGAGGCTCTTGATACAGTCTCATTAAAGGGCTGGAGAAATAGATCTGTGGGGACAATACTAGCTTGTTGTCCAGAGGACCTGAATGTGATGCATAGCACCCACGTCAGGCCATTCACAAATGCCTGTGACTCCAGCTCCACGTGTTCTGATAGTCTATTCACTGTGTGAAGATACCTGTACTTAAACACACATACCTTCATACAAACACATACACAAACATAAATAAAATTAAATCTTAAATTAAACATATTATTCTGGGCTCTAATTAAGACAAATACTTCATATCTACCACACAGATCAGAGCTCTATTTGAATTGTTTTTATAGCTAGCCTCTCAGGTAATCTGTCATCTGGTTAATAAAGCCTGAAAATCAATATCTCTCTCTCTCTCTCTCTCTCTCTCTCTGATTCTGTTTATGTTTTTGTTTTTGTTTTTGTTTTTGAGACAGGGTTTCTCTGTGTAGCTCTGGCTGTCCTGGAACTTACTCTATAGACCAGGCTGGCCTCAAACTCAGAAATCTACCTGCCTCTGCCTCCCAAGTTCTGGAATTAAAGGCATTCACCAACTCTGCCCGGCCTGAAAATCTCTTGATCTTCAAATGTAAATTGCTTTTGAGTCCACGTACTCCTGGATGAAACTGACTTAGATCTCTTATACCTCCAGCTGTCCCTTAGAGTGGGCTCTTTCTGTCTTGCCTTCCTTGCTATTTTGGAAGCTGTGCTGAAGAAATGCAGAAAATAACTGTTTTCTGATTCTACTTCATTTTTTTACATTCACACCAATCATCATCACAATCACCTATAGCAAAACCTGTGTCATTGGCTAAGACAGCTGATAAAATTTCCTCTATGTAGGTGAGGTTATTTGTCTGAGTAGCCAGCATCTCCACACTGAAAGGAAAGTCCTTACAAAGGGTCCTTGCGATGCCTTTTGATTGCTGAAATGTTTTTACCAACAAAAATAGCTTATGGTATTCACATCTAAAGCACAAATTCCTGAAATTTTAGTAGTATAAATTGCACTGCTTAAAGCTGGGACTTTTCAAAAATTGAGTGCAATTTAATATCTAGGTAGTTTTTCTCCTCAAGATATTCAGAAATGCAAAAAAACAAAACAAAACAAAAAACAGCAGATAAACATGCAGTGAGAGGCAGGAAGATATAATCAAATTACAACATGTAATTTAGGCAGTCAAGTTTTATGGTATAGATTGTATTCCTGAATCCTTACTTGGGCAGCCAGAGTCAGGAAACTGACGATGATAGGAGATAGATTGAAAACCAGCGACTCAATTTGATTCAGGGATCGCATGTCCAACATTCTCAGGAACTAAGAAGAACAGGCTAAATTTCAGGAAAAATTAATTTTTTCTTACTTTTTATTAACCTTTTTTTGGGGGGGGGGTGTGTCTTCCTTAGATATTGTCAAAGCAGTGAAGAAAGTGATTTAGATGAAAATCATGTGAAACCAATACTAAGTAAGTAGAAACCATATTACATTTTAAAGTTTGATATTTTCCTCTTGGGTTTCCAACATTTGAATGTGATACTTTGTAATAGTTCCAGGCAATAGAGTTTTCAACACCTTCAGCCATGGAGCAAGAGGGCAGATAATTAAAGTGTGGATAAGCCTAGATGTATGGAAGGTGATATGGAGCCCATGCATATTTTAACTTAGGAGAAGCTAGTGAGGAAGTCTTCCTATAACAATTGAAGAATCTCATGTTCTTACATCTAATACATATAACCTATGGCACCTTTTTCTCCTGGCTCTCTGAATCAGCAAAATCTGAGAGCAGATATCTCACTGTTCTTGTGCTGATTAAGGGAATTCCTCACATAATCTATTTAAGCTACTTAGTGCCTTAAAATTTTCTAGGGATTAAAGGAAGGCTTAGTCAATAGAGTCTGCTGGGAAAGTAGGTGGATCTGAATTTGGACCCTAGCAACCATGGGAAATCTTGAGTCTGTGACCTCATTGATCAGGGCTGAAGTTTGGATGAATCCCCTGAACTTGTTGGACAGTTTAACTGAACTGTTGGGTTCTAGTTTCAGTGAAAACACAATGTCTCAGAAATGAAAGTGTAGTATGATAAAGGATGAAACCCAACATCCTTCTGTCGTCTACCTCCAACACCTCATACATAAATATTACTATTGAACTTAGACTTTCCCTCTCTATTTTACCATGTTTTACAGCTAACTTTTCCTAGTGAATTATTCATAATGTGTTTTAGATTAAGTTAAGATAATTGACCTTATCTACAGGAGGCACCCTTGATCTCTCCTTGCAGTAATTAACTCTGATATGCTCCATTATTTAACGGTAATGAATTTCACTAGCTGAACAATGTATGCTTGCTTAATAGGCCAATGCAGTTCTATGTGCTTCATCTTCCCTTTGAGATTTCCCTCTAAATACGGCCCTTATTGTCTTACAGCTCTTCCTAGGCCTTTTCACCTACACAGAGGCATTCCTTCTGGTTGGGCCACTTGCTTTTTCACTTCAATGTCCCAGAGCTTTGGCCACCTGCTTTGATTCAAATCATTGTACCTCCTTCTTATTAAAAAACTAATGAAAACTTAATTTTTCCTGAAGTTTTGTCTGTTCATGTTAGTTCCTGAGAATGTTGGACATGAGATCATTGAATCAAATTGAGTCACTTATTTTCACTCTATCTCCTTTCATAGTTTGTTTTCTGACTGTGGCTGCTGAAATAAGGATTCCAGAACCTATCCCATAACAGTTGGGGGTACAGTCTACCATGGCAAGAAAGGCATGGGAGTCAGAGCATAAGGCCACATTACATTACATTCACTGTCAGGAAGCAGAGAGATGGAAGGCACTCAGCTTGCTTTCAGCACCATCATGAGATGGTGCTGCCCACATTCATGCACTGTAGGCCTTCCTGCTCAATTAACCTAGTCTAAAATTTTTCTCACAGACAGAACAATGTCATTCATGGTGATTCCAAATACTATTAGGTTGACAATCAAGATTGATCTTGGAAAAGGATTCATCTAAAATTACGGATCACCTACATGAGTGTTGCTAAGAGTTAATGTGTGAGTGCTGATATATACAATAATCGAGAACAAATGTATGTTTATTTTGATGTTAAAATGTGATGTGTTGTGTTGGGTTGGGTTGAGAGTCACTTTATGTATCATTTCCTCTTGTTTCCAAGGAGAATCTGAGAATGAACTGCTCAGAAGCCAGTACAGAGTTCTGGTGATCTCAGAAAAATATGCCAGGTGTTGAATGGATTCTTTCTGAATTTAGCCTCTTTTACTCATTCTCATTCCTTCCCGCACAACCCTCTAAGGGACATTCAGCTGCTATTTAGAACCTGATAGATTATTTCTATGACCCATGAATCTTGTGAATTATGAAATTATTTATAGGTGCATTTTATTTCATGGAATAAGTTGTTTTGACATGGTGACAAGAATGAATTTTCAGAACTTCCGAGGTATAAATTTGCATCCCATATTCACCATTTATTGATGTCTGAAGCTACAAAAGGAACATTTATAATACCCTCATCTTATTTTTCTGCAATCTTTCTCTTTCTCTCTCTCTCTCCTTCCCTCTCTCTTTCATGTGTACATGCATGTGCATGCAAATAGTTTTCATACAAATTTACTGATAGAATGTAGCTTACAGATGATTATAAACACATAATACATATTTACCTTTCTGTAGACTGAATGAAGTTATTTCATGTTAAGTTTAATTTAGCTTACCCTATTATTTATGACCTTAAGTTCTTCTCTCAAACAATTATTTAGCTTGTAGCTATAAGAAAGCTAATGCATTCACAATGTAGAATTTGTTGTCCTACATTCTTGTATTATTTGTTTTATTTTGTTTTTTTGTTTCTTTCTTATTAATTCTTTTTCATATATTATATCCAGACTATAGTTTCTCCTTCTTTCTTTACTCCCAGTCTCTCCCCATCATCTCCTTGCTGTATTATTTATAGATTAAAATGACCTATATATATTTATTTGCCAGACACATTTAATGCCAATTTGTTTTCTATATCACTATGTTTACATTTATTTATTTATTAATTCATTTGAATCATTAAACATAAATAAAATCATGTGATCTCTCTCTCTCTTTCTGTGTGTGTTGCTCATTTATTTTAGCAGATTGTCCTCCAGATTCCCATAAATCATGGACAATAGAGAGATCTCCTTTTTATAATCGAATAACACACAAACAAAGCATAGTTACTTAATTTATGAACACATATGCCCAATCTATATTTTGTTGTTTATTATGAACATGGGAGTACACACATCTTCAGAGGATGCTGCTATTATTATAAAAAAGTTACAGGTTCTACAAAGAGATGATTAGACAAATTATCCTTCTTCCCCAGAAGAAAAGCTTTATTAAAAGACTTACTAGAATCTTCCCACAAATAGGCATGTTAGAGCTCTGGATAAAGGAAGAGATAGAAACAGCAGAGAGGGGAGAGAGAGAGAGAGAGATTGTTCAGTTACTGAACATTTTCTGAAATATATATGTTTTCTCACATATAGGTAGAACATGGAGTTCCACATACATTGTTGTTGGCCATCTGGAAGTTATTAAAACAAATAGAGTCCAGACAAAATAGTAAATCTATAATTTAATGTAGTCTTGGGGTTGGACATATTGCAAGATTGTCTACAAATAGGAAGAGCATGTCTACAAGGCAATAACAACAGCTGGAAGCTATGCCTTGAAAGCAGAAAAATACATCTTTGTATTGTATATTTTTGGAAGAAAGATGATGGAAGACACATATGAACATTTATTAGATTGGATTACACAATATGATATGGGTAGTCTAACAATGGCTACCTCACACTGGAGAGCCCAAGAGTCTAGCACTTTTCCAATCTACATAGCAGGAGGTCTAAGAATTTCCAATTTACCATAAAAAGCCTAGAGAACTCCTGGAGCATTTATCTGTAGTCTACACCAGAATCCTGGAGAAATTGGTCATAATATAAATGAAGGGGTTCTGTAGCAATGAGATAGATGAAGTTGCCAGTGAAAATGAAGCCAAGCATGTAAAAAAGACAACATCCTTCTCTGTTCTTTTATCTGGGCTGACTAAAGAAGATATTACTCTCATTTCGCATTAGTTTTTCTATTTCAAATTATCTGATCAAGAAGGTCTTTCAGAGGAGTGTCTAGTGTCTATTGTCATTTGACTGATTTCAGATCCTGTCAAGTTGACAATCACAATTAGTCACCATAATTAATATACCCAGAAGTAGAATTGTTGTGTAATCAAATAGCTCTCTTGTTGATTTATGTAGCATCATCTATTTTGTTTTCTATAATGTCAGTAGCAGTCTATATTTATCCACACAATGTACAAGAAATTCCCCTTTGCCATATCCTTTGCAGGATAAACTGCTGTGATTGTTGTGTACTCTCTGTGTGTGTTGAGGACTTGGGACCTCCCCTTGAGCTGGATCCAACTTTGGGCTTGTCACTGTACCTTCTTTTCTTCAGGCTCCTCTCCATTTCCATCCCTACAGTTATTTTAGACAGAAACAAATATGAGTCAGAATTTTGACTGTTGGATGGCAATGTCCTCCCTCACTTGATAATGTCTTTCTGCTGGAGGTGAACTCAACAAGTTTGCTCTCCCTGCTGCAGGGCAATTCATGTACGGTCCCTCCCTTTGACTTCTGAGAGTCTCTCACCTTCCAGGTTTCTGGTGTATTCTGGAGGGTCCCCCCAACCTCTTATCTCCCAAGGTTGCCTGTTTCCATTCTTTATCTTGGCCCTTAGGGTTTCAGTCCTTTCCCTCACCCAATACCAGATCAGGTTCCCCTCTTCACCTCCATCCACTTTCCCATCCAAATCCTCCCCTTGACCATTGTGATCTCCCTCCCATTTGAGGCTGAGGCTTCCTCCCATGGGCACCTTAGGTTATTGACACTTTTGAGTTCTATGGAATTTATCTTGTGTATTATGTACTCTTTTTTTTTTTTTTTGGCTAATATCTGCTTATTAGTGAGTATATACCATGCATGTCTTTTTGAGTCTGAGTTATCTCACTCAAGGTGATATTTTCTAGTTCTATCCATTTGCATGTGAAACTCAGGATGTCCCCATTCTTAGTAGCTGACTAGTATTCCATTGTGTAAATAAGCCACATTTTCTGCATCCATTCTTCTGTTGTGGGATATCTAGGTTGTTTCCAGCTCTTTGCTATCACAAATAAGACTGATATGAACATAGTGGAACATGTGCCCCTGTGGCATGGTGTGGCATCCTTTGGGTATATTCCCAAGAGTAGTATAGCTGGGTATTCAGGTATACCTATTTCCAATTTTCTTAGGAACCATCACATTGATTTCCAGAGTGGTTGTACCAGTTTGCAATCCCACTAGCAATGGAAGAGTGTTGCTCTTTCTCCACATCCTCTCCAGCATGTGTTGTTACTTGAGGTTTTAATTTTAGTTATTCTCATTGATATAAGGTGGAATTTCTCAGATCACTAAGGACTGAACATTTCTTTGGGAGCTTCTCATACATTAGAGGTTCCTTAGCTGTGAATTCTCAGTTTATCTTTATACCATAGTTTTTAATTAGGTTGTTTGATTTTTTGGTGATTAACTTCTTGATTTTTTTATATATTTTTGATATTAGCCCTCTATTGGTTGTGGGGTTAGTGAACATTTTTTTCCAAATCTGTAGGTTGCTGATTTGTCTTATTGACTAGGTCCTTTGCCTTACAGAAACTATCCAGTTCCATGAAGTCTCATTTATCAATTGTTGATCTTAGAACAAGAGCCATTGGAGATATGTTTAGGAAATTTCTCCCTGTGCCAATGAGAACAAGGATCCCTCTACAGAACAAACTATTTTGAACCTATCTGAACTTTTGGAACATGAACATTTGATATGCTTACTTTCAATACATGAACATGAAAAAGTGTTTACATTATAATGTTAAAGGTATCAGCTGTTCTCTCAGGATAAACATTTGTGCAGTTTGTTTAAAGGTGAAAGAAAACTTTTAAATTTTTTTGCTCCTGCGTATTCATGTGAAGTGATGGCTTCCTCACCCATCTTTCCTTCTTTCATCCCTCTCTTTCTTTGTTTTTACTTTGAAAGAATCAATTTTTTGGTGGCTGATTATGGGATGGATCCCTGGCTGCAACAGTCACTGGTTGGTCCTTCCTTTTGTCTCAGCTCCATACTTGATCTCTGTAACTTCTTCAATGTGTGCTTTGTTCCTAATTCTAAAGGGGCCCTGATATAGCTATCTCGTGTGAGTCTATGCCAATGCCTGGCAAACACAGAAGTGGATGCTCACAGTCAGCTATTAGATAGAACACAGGGTTCCCAATGTAGGAGATAGAGAAAGTACCCAAGGAGCTGAAGGGGTTTCCAACCCTATAGGTGCAAGAACAATATCAACTAACCAGTACCCCAAGAGCTCGTGTCTCTAGCTGCATATGTAACAGAAGATGGCCTAGTTGGCCATCACTAGGAAGAGAGGCCCCTTGGTCTTGCAAACTTTATGTGCCCCAGTACAGGGGAATGCCTGGGCCAAGATGTGGGAGTGGGTGTGTAAGAGAGCAAGGCAGGAGATGGGGGAGAGTATAGGGGACTCTCAGGATAGCATTTGAAATGTAAATGAAGAAAGTATCTAGTAAAAATTGGAAAAAAAAAGAATCAAATTTTTATGGGGTATTTTCTCTTTATAAATGTCACTTGGCAGATCTATCTACTACAGCATCAGCCAAGTCAGGAATTGACAAAATTTTATCCTTGTACTGACAGAAGGAAGTTTAAAGAATTTGTCTCAGATTTAGGTTATTTTGATCTTTTCTTTCAGGTCTATGAAAGACTTGTAACAACCTGAGAAGTAATAGTCATGAATTTTGAACCCTAGCATCCTTAGACCAGCTGAGTAAGACAAGCATTTCATTTTCCAGTTATGGCACAAAATCCAGAAGGCATAGATTTCTAGCAGTTGATTCTTCTACTTTTGCATTTATTATTAAGATAACAATATGCAGGAATTAACTCTTTGCTGTGTTTAATACTCTAAATATTTCCATGAAAATAAGTTTGTCTCCAGTGATAAACAAAGAACAAAATCTTCCTCAGAATTGCAAGATAAGGTGTTTCTTTTCGGTGTCCAAAGTTCATTTTTACTGGGGCAGGTATATCAGCTTCAAAGAGATTATTATTGTTGAAGTTGTTTTACATTTTTCTCTTTTGTGTGGTTTCCACAGACATCATTAAACAAACATAATATGTGTATGTTTGAGGAAAGAAGTGGGAAAATAATTATACCATTATTCCAGAAATATACTATAAGCTGTGTCTAATGTCTTGGCTTGTGTATCATTGAGAATGTTAGACTATCATTTTGTCCTTAAACATGCATGTATATAATGTATATAATATAGAAAAGTGACTACAGAATATCATTAATGAAAGATAGTTAATGTTATACTGAACATTTAAATATTAGTCTGTAAATGTAAAATGTAAATGTAAAAAAAAAAAAAAAAGCATCAGAATTGTTGGAGTTACCTGAGTAATGTTTTTCTGCAATGGTGAACAAGTGCATTTAGCATCATGCCCTTTTATTCTGTCCTACTCCAACTCCCATCCCATCATACTGTATTCCTAACTACATTGTCCTGCTTGCCTCCTGAGGGTCTTCTACTCAAAAACTTTATAATATGTGGTCCATTCATGCTATATAATTTATTGCTGCATCTCCCAATTCCATCCTAATGTAGCAAGTGTAATTCTGTGAGGTCTCTCTTGGAGAACTTGGTAGAATCTTGTTCTGCCTTGTCTTCCCATCTTTTCTTCTGCTTTCTATACAGACTCTTCATAGGTGTGAGATCCATATTTTCAGATTCAATTAATGTCAGACTAAAGATAGAAACAAAGAAAAAAAGCAAAATCCAAACTTCCTGCATGAACATTTATAGATTCTTCTTATAATTTCTAAATATATTGTCATGTTTTGGAGGGTTCTAGAGATGCTTGATTTGAGAGAGGTGTGAAGATGGATGCCTCTTAAAGCAAAAGTTTCAATCTTCATCAGAGAACATAGGTGTACCATCAGTTTTCATGGGGATGGTTCTGTATTACACCATGGAAAAAGAGTCCAAGTTAATAAGTAACCTGTGTACACTGTGCATCTTATGTTATGTGAGAGAGCTCACATAGATTTTAGAGAAGAGATCAGTTTCTTGAGCTATATTGCAAAAGGTTTGCAACAATGTAATAAGTTGTTGTATAACCAATATTTTACTTAGGTAAGATAGATGATTTTTATGTAGGAAAATATGTATATATATTATAGGATCATTCTGTCCCATTTTATATAAATGATTAAAAATACATTGATTTGTTGTACAATGGTTTCCATGGTAAACAAATTTGATATCAAAGCATGAGACAGAACAACGAGGATTCTCTCTCTCTCTCTCTCTCTCTCTCTCTCTCTCTCTCTCTCTCTCTCTCACACACACACACACACACACACACACACACACACTCACTTTACTAAGCTAAATTATCAAAATATCACCAAACAATTTAATTGTATTCATCACTGTAATATATGTTATTGTTGTTTGGCTCATGACTGAATGCAGACCTTAGGCACAAACTATGTAGCCAGTCCCAAATCACCCATAGGAAGCTCAACTCCCAGGCACTCTAATATGCCCAGGATCCTGGGATCAGATGACCTCAGGAGCTTGGTCACACCAGGATCTCAGAGTCACTGAGGCAGCTTGACTCCCAGATGCTCTGGCACACACAGGATCTCAGAATCACATGATCCCAGAATTACAGGATGACAGAGACAGAAGAGTTCTACATAACCAGGATTAAAGGAAGGACAGACTCCAGTCAGATATAGTGAGGGCAGGTAGCACTAGAGTTAATAAGATGGCAGGAGAGAAGCATAAGAACATAAGCAACAGAAACCAAGGTTACTTGACATCATCAGAACTCAATTCTCCCGCCATAGCAAGTCTTGGATACACCATCACACCAGAAAAGCAAGATTCGGATCAAAATCACTTCTCATGATGGTGATAGAGGACTTTAAAAAAGACATAAATAACTCCTTTAAAGAAATACAGGAGAATACAGGTAAAGAGCTAGAAGCTCTTAAAGAGAAAACACAAAAATCCCTTGAAGAATTACAGGAAAACACAGTCAAACAGGCACAGGAAATGAACAGAACCATCCAGGATCTAAAAGTGTAACTAGAAACAATAATAAAAAAAAAATTACGAAAGAAGACAACCCTGGAGTTAAAAAACCTAGGAAAGAGATCAGAAGTCATAGAAGCAAGCATCGCCAATGGCATAGAAGAGATAAAAGGGAGAATATCAGGTGCAGAAGATGCCATAGAAAACATTGACACAACAGTCAAAGAAAACACAAAAAGCAAAAAGTTCCTAACCCACAATATCCAGGAAATCCAGGACACAATGAAAAGGAAAAACCTGAGGATAATAGGTATAGAAGAGAATGAAGATTCCCAAATTAAATGGCCAGTAAATATCTTCAACAAAATTATAGAAGAAAACTTCCCTAACCTAAAGAAAAAGATGGTCATGGTCATACAAGAAGCCTACAGAACTTCAAATAGACTGGACCAGAAAAGAAATTCCTCCTATCACATAATAATTAAAACACCAAATGTACTAAATAAAGAACTTTAAAAGTAGTAAAGGGAAAAGGTCAAGTAAAATATAAAGGTAGGCCTATCAGATTACACCAGACTTCTCACCAGAGACTATGAAAGTGATGAGATCCTGGGCAGATGTCATACAGATGCTAAGAGAACACAAACTAGGCTACATTACTCAACAAAACTCAATTACCATAGACAAAGAAAACAAGATATTCTATAAAAATTGAATTTATACAGAACTTATAAATTTCTTTTCACCAATCCAGCCATACAAAGGATAATAGATGAAAAACACCAACACAAGGAGGGAAACTACACCCTAGAAAAAGCAAGAAAGTAATCTTTCAAAAAAGCCACAGAAACATAATTCCACCTCTAACAACCAGAATAACAGACAATAACAATCACTTTTCCTTAATATCTCTTAAAGTGAAAATAATATTATCTATATATCCTAATCAATTGAAATTCAAAAATATGAGGAATTAGAAATTTGTTGGCTATCATCTCCTGGTCTCTGTAACTTGGTTAATGGAGAAATAAGTTCAATATTGTACAATCCATATACACTTTCTGCTTCTTTGTATGACAGTGTTTTGCTGTGTACCACAAAATGCTCTTGAAATCACGCTTCTACTATCTCATTCTATTAGTATATTGTTTATTTGATATTTTTACACTATACTATGGTTTACAGAACAGCTTATATATTTCAAAAATTTTTATACAGCCAAAAGAATTGTAGACAATTAATTTGGGATATGGCTTCTAAGAGAACAACAAAGAGTGATACTGAATGTTTTGCTTGGTATTTACAATTATTGTATCAATTTTGAAGTAGATGGCCTTATAAGTTACTCTTTTTCTGAGATGAAAATTTTCAAAATCATCACATCCAAAGAACCAGCATCTTACCCTCACCTAATGTCTATGCCACCCTTCAAGCAGAACCATTGTTCATTGAAACAGTTGATGAATGACTTCATGTGTAGACCATTAATACACAGACATTTTCTTAAATGAATGTAACCTGTTCCCTGTGGGCTAAGAATGATTACAATCACTCAAGTCAAATAGCACTGACCATAGCCGAAAATATGCATCAAATAATCATGCCTCCAATTCATTCCTTGGTGCAGCAGAACTGTCAGCTATAAGTTTAGATACTATGAAGGTAAAATCCTTTGGTGATGGGAGAGACATTGAAGTATAGCTTTATTACAATGAACTCCAATGCCTAAAATATTGTTCTTACTTTGGGTTTGTACCACAGTAAGAGCCAAGATTTTAACCTCTACTAAAAAACAAACAATCAAACAAGCAAACAAAAAGAATCTATCTATTTATGTTCATTTAACAACATGTCTGTCATTTTTATGATTAGAAGAAAAGTATATTTTGTGCTGAATATAATAATAACAAATTACTTCAATTAAAAGAAATAAAGTGGAGAGATTATGACTCACATAAAATCTGAGGAAACAAAAATAGACTGGTATGTAACTCATGGAACAACCCTGTCAGCCCTGTATTACTACCCAGACCTGTCTTGTGATGTTTAATATGAATATTCCAAGGCCTTTTGTCTTAGCACCTACCTTCTAGGCTGCCATTTTCCCAGTATAAAGAAAATTTAACAGATGATGTTTGCCTGGGTTTCATCCCTCCTACCTACATCTCAGGCCCTCGGCCCAGAAGAAGAAGAAGAAGAAGAAGAAGAAGAAGAAGAAGAAGAAGAAGAAGAAGAAGAAGATGTAAATTTGGTCTGGAATGCAGAATTATAGAGTCCCAGGCCTCCATATCATCTCAAATTTTGTTGCTAGCAGTAAGAAAGATATTAAAATAGGAAAGTGTCTCTTCATAAATCTTCCTCCTAATTGTTTGTTATGACTTAGGTTGATGAGCAGGTGGGTGTTTATTTTTATTAATATTTCATTTATTTTATGTATATGAATACATTGTAGCTGTCTTTGACACACCAGAAGAGGGCATCAGATACCATTTCACATGGTTGTGAGCCAACATGTAGTTGAGGGGAACTGAACTCAGGACCTCTGGAAGAACAGACAGTACTCTTAACTGCTGAGCCATCTGTCCAGCCCAACTGGTAGATTTTTAAATCTTGATTTTTTTCACAGCTCTTCTGATATTGTCTACTGAGCTAAAGGCTAATGAAAATGACTAACTTTAGAATTTTACTCCATTAGAAATTATACTGGTATGAAGATCTGTTCATATGCCCTTTTAATTTATTCTTTCATAATTTCATATGTCTGCATGACATACTCTAATCACATTCCCCAATTATTCTTTTTCATCTACTTTTCTCCCAGAACTTCCTCTTCTATCCAACAAATGTCCTGTCTATATTATGTATTTTTATGTTTGTTTGTGACCAATTGCATTTAATAGGAGTTTCCTGGATGAGTATGAATGGAGGGGTAGTTTACTTAAGGAAGAGCAACTTATCAGCAAGGATACCCCTTACAAATGTGCCAAAGCTTTCTCCTTCTCTCTTCAGCAACTATTAACTCCTTATAGCTCCAGAGGGTGGGTAGGACCTTCAGAGTTCATTCTCCCTCATTCAGGTGAATTGTTGTCAGGCCTCTCCTGAGTGCAAGGCTTGGTTTTTGTTTCTGTATGTAATGACATCTGCAGCCCTCACAAGAAACTTGCATTTATATGCAGATCTTAAGAGAGAGGGCAAATGTCTTTGCTCAGTTGTATGCACATAGTAATCTGGTATATAGACATGATGAATAAATCAGTAGAGGAAATGGGTCCATCCACAAAGTATATGTGGCAAGGGAGATGACTAAGTCAGTGAATGGCTTGTCAAATAAACCTGAGGACCTAAGTCTATAATCCAAAATCCACATGAAAAGGCTGGCATAGTGAAGTAATTCTAACCTAACCCTGGAAAACAGATATAGAAGGAATATTGGGGCTTGCAGGCATGTGTTCTCCTGGACATCACCATTGGGTTCAGTCTCAAGAGCCTGTCTTAAAAACTAAGTTGGAAAGTGATAGAGGGATATAATTTATGTTAACTTCTTATATGTGCATGTGCATACATGTATAAGAACATCTTCTATGCACATATGTAAATAAAGAAAACCCTTCACTCATCCCTTCACAAGTAAATAGCTATAGAAATGAAGTATGCATTTTTGATATCGGAAAACTGTAGTTCATCAAGTAAGGAGACATAGAAATGTCTCAGGAAAGAATAGCACGTCTCCTGTAGTTCATCACGTTATCAGATTGTGCAGAGCACAGTCCATGTAAGGACGTGTGAGGGACAACCAACAACATCATAACTCACTTTAAGTACTGTCTCTGAAGCTTTTTAGCCATTAGATGTTTGACATTCCAAAGATAACGGTTTTTTCACAGTGTGGCCAGGGTTTGCTCACAGTGAAGAGATAGGTCTAGGGACTGGTGCATCATCTCAGTCCACAGAACTGAGCTAATTCACTACACATTTAACTCTCTGTTTCTATAAAATGACCATGCTTTGCTTTGTACTTTGCTTCTTAAAGCAAAACAAAAACAAAAAGAACACTTCTATTATATGCATAGTCAGTGTCCCCTAAACATCCATGTTTAAAGGATATGTTAACAATTCCACTCCAAAGTGGCATTTTTGGGTGAGGGAACCTACAAGAAGGAACTTTCTTGGTGGACTGTCAGGTAACTTTAGGAATTTTCTTGAATGAGATTTTGGATTCTTATCTCCTTGATTGCTGGTCATGGGAAGCTGGGCTTTTTCTCCAACACATGTCTGATCACAGAACCAAGGCAACAGAGCCAACCAAAGATGGACTCACACTATGAATACTATGTACCAAAGCATTCTTTTTCATTCTGAAGTTGATTATACTTGTTAAAATACAAAAATAATGAGAATAATTCTCATCAGGCTCATCCATTATGAATTGCCTTTCTGTGCAAACAGGATAGAATTAGTCGCACTTTCAATGTGCTTTACTATCTCAAAAAACAAAACAAAACAGTAACAGGTAGAGACAATAAGCCATAACTTTTAGATTTAAAAATCATTTTTATGTCTGTTGAAAGAAATCTATTTCTTGACATGCATTACAGTCCTCATCAATTCTAAAGAGAACATCAAACCAAGATAAAACTTTAATGCAATAACCTAACAGTCAAATAAATGATCTTCAAGAAAATTAATTTCCATACCATATAGACATGGTAAACAACACTTCAATGTGATATTGAAATATCCTGATGCTTGTCTTTCATTTGAGATACCAATAATTCTCTTAATAAAAAATATATTTAAATTTTTATAAAATTAGAATCCTAACATTCATTTTTTTTTTCAAATTCGGGCATGTGACATGAAAAACATAAATGTTTCCTTTTTATTATTATACTGTTAGAAGAGTGGAAGAGATGTCAGGTAGGTCAGTACATTTGGGAATGGAAATGACAAACAATCAGGAATGGGCTTGGTTAGTAAAGTGGCCAGGAGGCCATAAGAGCCATGAATTTTCAAGGAAAAAAACATTAAAAGGAACATCTCATCATATAATTTGTACTTAATATTCTTTAATGGTATCAGACAGCATGATGGTCTCTAGAGGAAAAGGAAGGTTTCCCTCTAAACCCTAGGATGAAACTTCATAAAGAGGGAAGGCTTTCTGTAAAAATAAGGGGCAGGGCAATCCTGTACAAAAGAATTGGAGGAGGCCAGAGGAACCTTCAGAGAATTTTTATAAACAGGAAAATATATGTCTTTTATATCATTTAGGAGCTGACAGGAAATTCAACAACATGTGATTTAGTTCAATATAACCTATGTGACACAAGCCAATGAAGAGCTGGATACTGAAAGACACTTAGTGAGATGCTCTAAATCCATAGGCCAAACTAACTCTTAACTCTCTTTCTCAAATCATCTGGCATGGCTTAAATATTTCAAATTGTCATGTGTGCCCGCTTCCTCTTAGATCGACCAGCATTTTAAATGGGCAATACAGTGACTAAAAATTACAGAATCAAAAGTGTATCTAAGTCCTGTTTTTACTATTGAGGTTGAATTTATACAGAGTAGACAATACCCAGAAACTTGATTCTTTACTGATTTTAAATCCCACACAGTTAACAGTGATCAAGTATCATACTTCTATAATGCTACATTTGTTCCATTATTCTTAATTACTGCAATACTCTCAGCAGAAATAACAGTAACAGCACCAGTAGCAGCACCAGTAGCAGTATCATTATCTAAATTGCTTTGCTGTTATTCTAGTAAAATGAATATGATCTAATGGAAGAAAGAATATATTTAGCCTACAATACCAGATGGATAGATTCTGTAATTGAAGAGAAGGCATGACCTCAGGAGCAGGAAGCAAGAAAGCACATGAGATTCACAAAGAGGAAACAGTTGGAGAAGAAAAGAAAATAAGATGAAGCAATAACCCCAATGCTGGCCTGCAGTAATGTAGTTCCTCTCCAAGGCTCTACACTCTAAAGTTTCTACAACTTGATAAAACAGGTACCACTAGGCAGAAGAAATATTCAAATGCATTAGCCCATGGATACCATTTTTTATTAAAACCACCAGACTATGAAAGCTCTTGTACACTTCTTTTTTTTTTTTTTTTTTTTTTTTTTTTTTCGAGACAGGGTTTCTCTGTGTTCCTCTGGCTGTCCTGGAACTCACTTTGTAGACCAGGCTGGCCTCAAACTCAGAAATCTGCCTGCCTCTGCCCCCTGAGTGCTGGGATTAAAGGTGTGCGCCACCACTGCTGGCTTTCTTGTACACTTCTTTTTTTTTTTTTTCTCTCTTTATTAGATATTTTCTTCATTTACATTTCAAGTGTTATCCAGAAATTTTCCCATACCCTCCCCCATCCCCGCCCTGCTCCCCTACCCACCCCCTCCCACATAATGGCCCTGGCGTTCCCCTGTACTGGGGCATATAAAGTCTGTATGACCAAGGGGCCTCTCTTCCCAATGATGGCCAACTAGGCCATCTTCTTCCATATATGCAGCTAGAGACAGGAGCACAGGGGGAACTAGTTAGTTCATGTTATTCTTCCACCTATAGGGTTGAAGACCCCTTCAGCTCCTTGGGTACTTTCTCTAGCTCCTTCCTTGGGAGTCCTGTGTTCCAACTAATAGCTGACTGTGAGCATCTACTTCCGTGTTTGCCAGGCACTGGTATAGCCTCCCACGAGACAGCTATATCAAGGCCCTTTCAGCATTATCTTGCTGGCATATGCAATAGTGTTTATTTTTGGTGGCTGATTATGGTAATGTGTCACCTGCTCTAAATTTACACCCTAGTACCCATTCTGAGGTCAATGAGCTTCATCTTAGATTTATGACTTCCCACAGATTATTAAATTATTTGTCTTTTTGTTGCCTTGACTCCTCCATCAACACTCTATAAGGCTCTTGATATTATTATTATTATTGGTGTTCAATCATACCTGTGTAAAATGTGCATCATGGGCTTACGGTTGGACCTCCAGAATCTATGTAAAATCTGGATGCAAGAGTAGGTGTCTGTAATCCTAGAAATCCTATGGAAAGATAGAAAATGTACGCTGGAGAATCCCCTTTAATCTCAGAGGCTTGCAGGCTCCATATACACAGCAGTGAACAAACAAGAGATGTGGCCTCAATAGGTCAAAAGAGAGGATTCAAATCATTTGGTAAATGTTAAATTATAAAACGTGTTAAAAAACAGACACCAGATGTGTCTAAACTCTCAATTTATTTCTAAAAGGAGATGGCTATTTTGAAGAGTTGCTAACATAGTTGATAAAATTTCAGACCTATTCTTAGAAGGATGAAAGAACAGAAAGAATTAGTTCATGTTTTACCTAATGATTCCCAGTTAACCAAAATATCACTTATGAGTTATCTGATATATAGAAATTTACTATTAAAAGCAAAATATTGTCCTGGCATAATAGTTTGTAAACTCTAACCACTCAAATGTTGTCAACCTGAGGTTGGACCTCCAGAATCCATGTAAAATGTTGATTCAGGAGTTAGTGTCTGTATTCCTAGAAATCCTATAGAGAGATGGAAGACATAGTCTGGAGACTGTCTGTAATCTCAGAGACTTTCAGGCTACATGTACACAGCAGTGAACAAACAAGAGACCAGGCCTCAAATATGTCAAAAGTAAATGACAATTGAGTTGTTCTCTCTCTCTCTCTCTCTCTCTCTCTCTCTCTCTCTCTCTCTCTCTCTCTCTCTCTCTCACACACACACACACACACACACATACACACACACATACACACACACACATACACACACACACACTAACACACATACACACAAATACACACATACATACACAGAGAGAGACAGACAGACAGACAGAGACAGAGACAGAGACAGAGAGAGACAGTGACAGAGACAGAGAGCTTTTTTTCTAAATATCCCTACAAATTGTCAATGGTCATCTCAGTCTATCTAGGGTGAACAAGAAAACAAAGAAATAAAAATAAATAAATAACAGTAACAAATATGATGTGACCATTAACTCTGCACAGTGCACAAGCCAGGAGAGAATCTGTGCACCATAGAGGAGGGAAAATCTGATGCTTACAGAGATGCAAAGTTTAATGAGTAATGGTGTTTTTGGAATTATCTGCTAGAAAGTATATTCTGAAAATATGCTAAACTAATTCACCTTATATATCATTTATACCTCCTCTCTTTCCATATGTAACATCGAGCTGGTGGTAATAAATAATTTAGCCCCAGTTACTTTTAGAAATTGTTACCTCTTGAGGTTCACATGTCTATTTGGTACAGGTAGCTGCTGTCACCTCATTAAATAACTGTCCCCATAGTTTTTCTTCTAGGTTAGTTTTCAGTAATGGCTTTTATTGCACCAATGTGTTACTTTCTGGGGATATTTTCTAGCATTTTAATTGATCCTGATCCTTGACAAATAGAGTGAAGACATACCATCTACATGAGCTTTGGGGTCCAAGGCCTACAAGTGGTAGATGCCAATCAATATGTGGGCACATTGGTGAGAGGAAAGAAGATGCTTGCTCCAAAGAAAGTAGATCTGTGTGATTACACTCAGTTCCTTTAGTAGCAAACATTTTACCAACTGAGGCACCACTGAAAATGCTCACCTGTCCTCAATCCATTCTCTGTCTCTAATATGGACTGTTGAAACATGATACACAGTTGAAGAGGCCATTGGCCTCTGCCTCTTCTCCCCATTTCCTGTCAACAGGCTTCCCAGAACATTCTTCCTCTCAGTGGTGTGGACTTCATTTCTTTTTACTTCAGAACTGAACTACAAAGAACTGACTAGAATTCAAGTTAGAAGTTGAACATTCTTAGAAGATATAGGTTAAAGAGATGGGATGGGATACTGGGATACATCATTGCACACTCAAAATGTTGGGTGGGTTTTGTGTGAGTTTGTATCAAACATGATCCCTCCCAGTGACAATTTTCAAGAAGTAAACCTGTTTTTATTACTGACCTTATGAAAAGATCCTATTTTTTGAACATAAACCAAGAGATGCAGCCAAAGGCAAAGAGAGAACCAGCAAGAGGGCTAAATCACTGTGTAGACAAACTGGCTTTGATTAACAGAGATTCTCCTGCCTTTGTCTTACAAGTGCTGGTATTAAAGGTGTATATCACCGTTCCCAGTCATTTTGTTATTTTAAAGATTTGTTTATTTTTTATTTTATGTGCATGAGTCTTAGCTTACATGTACATATATACATTGAATGTGTGCCTGGTATCAGTGGAAACCCTAAGATGGTTCTGTATCACTTGGAACTGGAAGTATTGACAGCTATATGGGTATTGGAAATCAAACCTGAGTCTTTGGAAATAACAGCAAGTACACTAAGCTGAGAGGTCTCTTGAGTGTCTAAAGTCAATTTTGACAAACCCACATTTGTAATTAGTACATTTCTATCTGTGAATCATCTAGTCACTTCTTAAAGTGTGTACTTTTTAAAACTGTTTTTTTGATGACTAAGTATCCAACAAGGAGTTTTACATAATATAGACAAATATATACTATTTAATATTATGTATAATCGATTAACTATAACAGATTATGTTCATATTCCATAGTGGATAAAACTTAATCAGTAAATATATTTATAAGGGATACTTTTTTAATATAATTTTTTCAACTTTTATTAGATATTTTCTTCATTTACATTTCAAGTGTTAACCAGAAAGTTCCCTATACCCTCCCCCCTCCCGGCCCTGCTCCCCTACCCATCCGCTCCCACTTCTTGGCCCTGGCATTCCCCTGTATTGGGGCATATAAAGTCTGCATGACCAAGGGGCCTCTCTTCCCACTGATGGCCAACTAGGCCATCCTCTTCTATATATGCAGCTAGAGACATGAGCTCAGGGGGTACTAGTTAGTTCATGGTTATTCTTCCACCTAGAGGTTTGAAGACCCCTTCAGCTCCTTGGGTACTTTCTCTAGCTCCTTCTTCCTTGGGAATCCTGTGTTCCATCTAATAGCTGACTGTGAGCTTCCACCTCCATGTTTGCCAGACATTGGTATATTTTCAAGGGATACTTTCTTATTCAATTTATAACCCAGGACAATGGATCAGTGCAATTACAAGCACTGTTGCTCTTGAGAATGTCAAGGGTAAAATACAAGAGATAGCTCAGTTTAATTTATATTTTACTAAAATAGAATCCATTGAGCATTCAACACTCTGCTTTTAATACTGAATAACTAGCATCAGCGAGGCTACGGGCTTATAAATGATGATGCAAATGCAAGACAGTCATGAAACTTGGCTCACTTAGAATTAAGATACTGAGGCTGGAGAGGTAGCTCAGGGGTGAAGAACAGTGACTGCTCTTCTAGAGAAATTCCCAGTAACAACATGGTCACTTACAACCATTTCTAATGGGATCTGTGCCCTCTTCTGGTGTGTCTGAAGACAGTTCTCGTGTACTCCCATACATAAAATAAATCTTTTTAAAAGAAATTTTAAAATTGAGATTGTATTATTGAGAAACATATATAAAGCCATGGAGATGGCACCAATTGTAAAGTATTTGTTATTCATGTGATGATCTGGGTTTGATCTTCCAGAACACATGTATAAAGTACAGCTACCTGTACTTTTAGTCTCAATGCTGGGGAGTTAGAGATAAGTAAATTTCTGTGTGGGACTTGTTGGCAATCAGGTTACCTGGTGATTTTCAGGCCAGTGGGATACTCTGTCTAGAAATAACAAGAGCAGCAACAACAAGGAAAAAAAGGTAAACTCTCATGAGAAACAAAATCTGAGGATGATCTCTGGCTTTCATATGCATAAGGAACCACACATACATGTACCCAAAGACACATATGCAAATATACATGAGTGTGCATGCACATACACATGCACAAAAGAAAACAACAGGAAACTATTTCTCTAAAGTTTGTGGCTGAATCAGATGGACCAGTAGGAATAGCTGAAGCTGTCACTAGGGTAATACCTAATATCTTTAAAATTATATATATATATATATATATATATATATATATATATATATATATATATTTCATCATCATCATCATGAAAAATCTAAATACCTTTAAAACGACATCATCTTTTCATATGATTGCCTTTTGCATGTATATAATGACCATGTCTGTACTGTGGTTTATTAAGTAGATGTGCACATACCATGGTGTGTGTGCAGATCAGAAGATATTTTCATGTGTTGGCCTTCTCTTACAAGCTCTTTTGTTGTAGGCTGCTGTGTACACCAGGATAGACATTCCCTCAAGTATCTAGGGATTCTTCTCTCTTCATCTCTACCTTTTCATAGGAGAACCCAGACCACAATTTTATGCATCCCTGTCTATGTTACTGCTGTTCTACAGATTTGAAGATAGGTTGTCATTCTCACATGCCAAGGACTTTTCTAAGTTATCTTTTCAGCCTAATATATTTTCTTTTAATGGTGGAAGACTACAAAAATCTTAAAGGTAGTGGATTTTTCTCTTCATATATCCTTATTTGATAATTATACTATGATCAAATAAATAATTGCACACAAATATTAATTATGATATCAAGAATCCATTAAACAAGTAAAAAAAACACAAACATGCATATGTTTTCTTAAGAAAAGGCAAGTATAAAATGAAGCAAAAATAGATATTGATTATCTGCAACTATAATACATGCTGAGAATGCAAAGAAATGAAAGGCGTCTCTTGGTTTCTTTTGTTTGATTTTTGGTTTTGCTTTGTTTTGTTTTGTTTTTGGCCAGTAACCTGTGGATAAGTACCAACTCTTTGGGAATAATTTCAGAGAAATTTTGACAATGCTTCTTTAATATTCCACCACAGGTCTCTGTTGGCATAATTGCATCCATAAGTGACGATTACCCTGGCCTAGTAACCTGGCCTCTTTAATATAGTTCTTCCTGTTGTGGTAAGCCCTTACCATAAACATTTTTCTTTTGCTACTTCATAACTGTAATTTTGCTAATGCTATGAATTGTAAAGATCTATGTTTTAAGATGGTCTTAAGCAACCCCTGTGAAAGGGTCCTTTGACCCGAAAAACATTTGGGACCCACAAATTGAAAACCAGTATTTCTCTAGACTATGGTTTATAACCTCTGGTGCTTTTTCCTCATAATGTTTTCATCTGGCCTGTGCTCTGTAATTATCTTAACCAGGAATTCCCTCTATTTTAACTTCAATAACAAATCATTCTGCTTTCAGAGGAGGGTAGAAAATTAAAATGGTGTGACTCCAATTTGCTTTGCATTTTAGTGGGATTTCCAAGAGAATGGAGCCAAGTCATGTGCATGGTAACAAGTATCACATTGAAGTCCAGAGACTGCTCCCTGCCAGACCACACAATCTCTTCCTGTTTAGACATGCTTTTTTCAGGGTAAAATCATGGATTGGTGTCAGTTTATCATCCAGGGAATCATGGAAGTTCTGAAAATTGTGCATCAGGATTTGGAAAAGTAGAACCTACCTGGAGCACTCAATAGACATAGTTTTAAGTATGTTGATACACAGACACAAATAAAAACATTGAATTCATACAGTGACATTTGTAAGCCCTGGTTTATATAAGAGTTCTAGTTATTCTCTAAAGTCAGTAATTATCTCAGGAAATTCCAGTTCAGTGTATGTGACACTAGTGTCTTCAATCTACAGCATAACAGAGTCAACAATATCCCCAACAGTAGTCTGGTGCAGCTCTTAGAGGCTTTTCACTTTGTGCAGGATACTGAGGAAATATAAAATCAGCATTGCAAACTGTGCTTGTCTAAGGGAACAAGAAATATGAAGGAAAGCAGAAATGGGATTCACTATGTGTATATATATATATATATATATATATATATATATATATATATATATTCACATTTGCCCACTATCCTCTCTTATCAGCATCCTCCACCCACCACATGCCTTCTTCTAAGTAATTCCCTTCTACTTTAATGTCTTTTTTTACATGATAACTTTTTTAAGGAAAGGGGTCATGCCACAGCACAATGGAGTTGGTTTTCTTCTTCTACCATGTGGTACTATAAATTACAGGCTTGTTAGCAAGGGTTTTGACTCAGTAAATCATCACAATGACAGTTGTTTGTACACAAATACATCATTATTCATGATGAAAGTTTGTTAGTTATGGACTTGTGCAGGTGGGCACTTTCTTATACAGGTAGCCACTGGTGCTGAATTCATGAGCATACCAGCAATACATAGAGAAGATGGTGTTGTACAACATTCCTTCTCACCCTCCATTTGCACAGTGCCCTGAAGCTTCTAAGTGTTCTCAACCTTAGTAAATATTTACATGTATGCCCAATGATTAGAGCTGCTTTCAGTCAAAGGAGGCTTTATTTTCAGTAGGCTAGTGGATAATACTAAATCTGGCAACTTTTCTCTATGTTGAGTATGAGACATTGAGTGATCAGCCTCAAATGGATTTCATAAAAGTACAAGTTCTGGTATATTATCAGCTACTTAGAAATACATTTATGCAGAATCTTAAAAGATTCCATAGAGATGAATGGATGAAAAAGCAACTTAAGTCATTTTTATTGGGAGAGTTACAAATTAATTGCCTGCTCCCCACCAAAGAATAGTGCAACTTTCTGAATGTGGCAGTATTAACCTCAGAGCCAATTAATTTTAATAGTTTTACATCGTTAAACATTGGATGACAAAGGCAAAAGTTCTTTGCTCTTACCTGTGAGCCTATTAATTCCCATGCTAATTATGACTTTAAGAAAGGAAAGTGGAGCATTAAAGACTTAATGGATAGATAGAAACTAACTAAGAGTGAAGCATTATTTGCCCCCATCAGCATCCCTATGTTGTGCTGTAGATGAAGGGACAAAGATGATGAAGAAAGACAACTTTTCAACTTTAGAAAGCCATCAAGTAAACAATGTTTACACAGGGCATATATCAATGAATGAGTGAGAAATTGTGGTCCTTACTTGCCTTAGCTCCCTCTCACTTCTTTTTCTGTATGTATTCTATGTCAGAATGTGTCACAGTGTAAGTTTTCAAGTCAAAACAATGAGACAATATTGCATATGCTTTGGAAAGTAAATGAGCAAAGTTGTGTCAGTTACATTCCTTGTTGCTGTGACAAAATGCTTAATAAAGTGACTTAATGTAGGAAGGTGTCTTACTTACGGTTTTCTGTTCTGTGATAAAATGCACCAACAAAAAGCAACTAGGGAGAAATAGTTCCCTGTGCATCAAACTTCAAGATTACAATCTGTCTTGGGAGAAAAGTCAAGCAAAAGGCTTGAGAGAGCTGTTCATTACATTCGTGGTGAGGAAGTAAAAATGGGTGAGTGCATGTCACTGCTCAGCTCCTTTCTCCACTGGTAGAAACAATCCAGGATCCCAGCAGGTCAGGATATCATCCATAGTAGTCAGGCCTTCACCCTTCAGTTAACAAAGTCAAAAGATTGCCCCCAGACATTCCTGGAGGACAGTCTCCCAGGTCATTCTAGATTTTGTCAACTCCACATTTAACACTGCTCATCACAAAAGGGCTTGTTTTTTTGTTGTTGTTGTTTTTTTGTTTTGTTTTGTTTTGTTTTTTACTATGGGAGACTACAGTAGGTCATGGAGGTGAAGGCATGGCAGGGATAGTGTAAGATACCTGGTGTAAGATACCTAGTGTAAGATACATTGCATCCACACCAGGAAGCATAGTGAGTTTTTATTAATTAGTACAATCCCAGAAATGTAATTGAATACCTCAGTACTCAGTTATTTTTATTAAATATGCTGCTCCTTCTATTAGAGTTTATGTATGTATGCTAAATGGCTCCTCCTGACATGTTATAGACATCAAGTGCTGTTTCCATAGAAACCAGATTTGCAAAATTTTCAGACCATGGTGACATCACAGCAACATGGAAACACTGACAAAAAGGAAGAAATGGACTAAGTTAAGCTGAGGATTTTCCTGAACAGATTCACTAAGCCCCCTGCCACAGAAGAGGAGTTTTCTAGGCAGAAAAACATGGGTGGACAACTGACAAGACAGCCTCAAGTAGTATGTCTTTCCCCCTCATGAGCTGAATTACCTTAGTGAATATTTGAAAACTGTAATCTTTAAAATCTGAAACAACATGTTATGATAACTAGAAAAATTCTACCGGATGTCATAATCTCCATCAAAAATGCTGGTGAAATTGATGATATTACATAAAATTGACCTCAGGTCATGTTTGTGAAATATAGATAGAACGTAAATATATAAAGTGTTCCTACTTAGTTATTATATTATGGTATCTTATTACTTATATTTAAGCATGTCAGAAAAAGGAAAAAGAATTACCAGAAACGTATGTATGGAATTGAGCTTAATTACAAGTAGACCATGTTTTCTTCCTTTGACTTCACTGGGTTTTAGTAGAAGGTATATTGTTGTTGGTGATTTTTCTTTTGGTGTGTGTGTGTGTGTGTGTGTGTGTGTGTGTGTGTGTGTTTAAGTGTATCTGTGTGTGTGTATGTGTGTGTCCATGTGTGACTGTATCTGTATCTGTGTGTGTGCATGCATGTATGTATGTGCATGTTTGTGTGTGTGTGTGTGTGTGTCTGTGTGTCTGTGTGTGTGCTTGTGTGCATGTTTGAATGGCTTCCATGAAAGCCACAGGATGATGTCAAATCACCTTGACCTATGTTACAGTTGCTAGGGTTCAAGTTTGAGTCCTTTTCAAGAGCAGCAAATACTTATAACCACAGAAATTTTTTCAGTTACTGGAAACATAATTTACCTTTCACTTCATGGTTATGAATGAGTCAGAGGATTGGCTTTGCTGACAGATCTGAAAGGAATACACCTCTTGAAGTTGTATTAGTGCAGGATTGAAGCTGCATACTCTGTTACTTCTTCTGTTTCCTTAGCCTAGGAACTTATGGTGACAGACAGCTATAGTATGCTGTAAAGGGCAGTTGCTTTTCTGTTGTTTTTGTTATTGTTGCTATTATGGCCATGGACATGCATTGGAGTTCCTCCCCCAAGCATCTACAGCCACACATAGTAATAACAAGATCATTTTCTGAGGACATATGTTCAAATTCCATTTCTCAGGTTGCAATAAAGTGCTCTGCCACAACTTAAGGGAAAAAGTTTATTTGCTTACAATTGCAGATTTGAATCTATTATAACAGAGAAGTTACCATAGCAGGAGCTTGAAGCAAATGGTCCTATCGTATGTACACAGTCATAAGTGGAGAGAAAAATGCATGCAGCTTTGCTTTCATCTCCCCTTACTTAGTTCAAGGTCTGCCTAGTTAACGGTCCTGGCCATACTTGTTGAGTCTTCCTATATTGCCTCAGACCTGCAGGGATAATCAGTGGGGACCCAGGGCAGGAGAGAGAGAGAGAGAGAGAGAGAGAGAGAGAGAGAGAGAAAGAGAGAGAGAGAACGAGAGCAAGTCAAATCATATTGATCAAGCTCTGAAAACTTTATTCAGGAGTGACAATATAAGCATAAGCAAGAGGAGGCTCCAAGAGAAGGGGGAAGAGCCCATGGGGCTCTCTGAAGGTCAGGTGGCAATCTTCAGCTCCTGAAACCAATGGTTACAGTGTCCTCATTTCCCATAAGCATTCTTACTGTTATGACCATGAATGTTCTCTCAGGATTGTTTATGTAAACTAGAAAATATCCACAAGGCCATAGCTAAGGTCATGGCTCCCTGCACTATATCAATTAACAAACAAGACACTCTATAGAAATACTCAAAAGCAAATTTTATCTAGAATATTCCTCAATAGAGATCACTTCTCAAGTGATTCTAGGTTGGGTCAACCAAGAGTTAAATCTCACCATCACGCAGTGAATTGATCAAGCTGAGATATATACAAAGATTCCTCTGGATCTACGCCAGGGTAGAAGAGAATATCTATTTTATATGAGAAAGGGGTGTGTGGCAATAAATAAATAAATAAATAAATAAATAAATAAATAAAAACAAACTTGACTTCATTCCTGTCCTAGTGCTATGAAGGAGAAAGTCAGGTAGCAACTTAGTGTAAAATCCTCTACATGAAAACAAAGTGAATATATAGAGATGGTACACATAAGAGAATATTTTAAAAGAGACAAAGGTGCCAGAAAATATACTTAAAAGATAAAAATTAATAAAGAGAGTTAACAAAGGATGCAGCAAAATTCAAAAGATTACAAAGGGAGCTCTCAGAGACTGAACCATCAATCAAAGAGTGAGAAGGGGCTGGAAATCCCCTGCATGTAGCAGGAGCTGTCCCTCAGCCTTTTCCCTGCCTCCCCATGGATCCTGGGCCCCTAAATGAACTGTCTTCTCTGGATTCAGTGAGAAAAAAAATGCACCTAGTCCTACAGATACTTGATGTCCTGGGGGCTGTGGGGTGGAGGGTTATATTACTGGGAGAGTGTGCCAGCCATAGAGTGACTCCACCTTCTCACAAAAGAAGCGGAAGGTGGAATGAATTAAGGACTTGCATGACGGGGTATTGGGCAGAGAGAAAGGGTTGTTATTGGGTTGTAAATTGAATGAATATAATTTTTAAATCCATGAGGAAAGAGTAGCAGCAAAAGCAATGTAAAAGAAAATGGAGAAAGTGATAAAGAAGAGAAAAAGGGAAAGAGAGTTCAATTAAAGAATGAATAAATTAGAAAGTGAATATTTAAAGTAAGGACAGGGAAGGAGACATGAGGAAATCAGTGAAGATAATAAGTTCTAAACTCAGCAGGGATGACTTTGCTTCCAATGGGAGGAAGGTTGTTGTTCAAGGGGTTACCTCATCTTTTCTATTTTTGCTTCTGTACTAGAACCCCTGAGTTTTATTTACATTTCTAATCAGCTCAGTGTTATTTTTCACTTTCTCTCCTCTATTTGTTTGACACATCGCACAAAGTTCACCTTCCATTCCATCATCTTAGCTCTAACCTTTAAAAATCCTGAAAAGCTGAATACTTCGTGTCATACATATTGCAGATAAAGGTCACTTGACATTTACATGGAGTTATATGTTGAATCTCTTCATGTGTGTGTACTTGCTTATGTGTTGCTGTGTGTATATGTCCACACTCACAGGTATGTATGTATGTATGTATGTATGTATGTATGTATTTGTGTGGTTTCATACATATATGGAAGCTAGAGGTTGATGTCACAGGTCTCCCTCAATTATTCTCCTTCATAATTTCTAAGTCAGAGGCTCTCACTGAACCTGGAGACCAGTGATTCACCTACAAGAGCTGGTCACTGTTCAGAAAATTCAAATTTTCATATAACCTCTGCTTCTTACCCTGTGACTGCAGGCATGTGATTCTGAACATAGCTTTGTCCTTGGATACTGTAATTTAGGATAAGATCCTAAAGCTTTCCAGCCACTTGCATCTCCCTCACCCCAACCCTCTAGTTGTTCAATGCCTTTGGAAATTTGGGGATTATTTTTTCAGATATTAAATCTATATTGAAAAATTCTTTTTATAGGCTTAATTGAAAAAAGGAAACAAACAGTATGGTTGAATATTTAAATCATCTATGATTATCAGCACATAGTACTACTACTAATGCTTAATTTTCATTATTAACTGATTATGTATGTAAAATGTTTACATTGTTTGATTCAATATATATATATATATATATATATATATATATATATATATATATATATATAATTTCTGCATAGTGAACACAATGCTGGTTGGTGGGTGCCTATGAATTTAAGGAACATACACACCACATACATAAAGTATATCTGAACCAATGAATAGTATGGGACTAGAGGGAGAAGTCATTTATTTTGATTCCTGGTAAACAACAACAAAGTCTTAATGAAATTTTACTGCTTATTTCCATTATCAGTAGCAATTTGGAAAAGTTCTTATGCATGCTGGTTGTCAGTGTCCACATACTAATTTCTGTGAATCTGAGAGTTTATTGCTTAATTGGTGATGGCATGTAAAGTGTATTCCAAAATTTTCTGTTTTTTGTGTGTGTGTCATAAAAAGCACAATTTATATTTCATCTTAATTCTTTCATTTAATTTACTTTTATGTTGTGGCTTTGTGTGTGTACCTCTGTGTGTGTGTGTGTGTGTGTGTGTGTGTGTGTGTGTGTGTGTGTGTTACATCTGATTATTTGTATATATACATAGGCCAGAGGCCATCCAATTAAGTTTTCATCAGTCTATTTTTGACTTACGTGATGAGGCCAGAGACCATATTGGTTTGAAACTTGCCCAGTAGACTAGATTGTTTAGGCAAAAGCTCTGAGATGATCCCTCCTCTTCCTTCTTAGTCCAGAGATTGTAAGTGGGTTCCAATACACTAGATTTTTTCTGTTTTTTTGAAGAAAAAAAAAAAGACAGTCTTTTTTGTTGTTGTTTATTAAATACCTTCTTTATAGACAATTCAAATGTTAACCCCTTTCCTGGTTCCCCCCCCCCCAAAAAAAAAAACCCTCTATCCCCTCCCACCCACCCTTGCTCACCAACATACCCACTCCTGCTTCCTGGCCCTGGACTGGCATTTGTGTTCTTTT
>LR751233.1:66256-97173 GCA_902729485.2 Mus minutoides
AAATGTATCAAAGAATCATAGTGTTGAGTACAAAAAAAGGTATAGAAGCACTTAAGCAATCTTTTTTTAATACATGTCAATGAGTAAAGTAAAAGATTCTTCCACTATTAACCATGATAGTTTTCCTAACATTTTTACTTTCAAAAACCAAGCTTGCAGAAAACCCGATGTAAACAAAATCCAACAATAGTATTTAATATTAAAATGAAATTTTTTATTAACTTAACTTTTTCCATTTATTCAATTTACATCTCACTCAATGACCTTGTCCGGATAACTCCCTCCCACAACTCTTCCTCTCTCCCCTTACCTTCTCCTTTGAGATGATGGGGACCTTCTTGGTTATCCACCCCCACCCTGACACTTAAGTCTTTGCAAAACTAGGCACTTCCTTTCCCACTAAAGCCAGACAAGGTGTCCCAGCAAGTAGACCATATCCAACAGCTTTTGGGATAGCCCCCATTCCAGTTGTTCAGGACAAACAGGAAGGACAAATGGCACATCTATCTGCTACATATAAGCATCAAGGCCTAAGTCCAACCCATGTATGTTCTTTGGTTGGTGGGTCAGACTCTGGAGAGCCCAAAGAGTCCAGGCTACCTGGCATTGTTGTTCTTCTTATGGAGTTCCTATTCCTTTAGGGGCCCACAATCCTTACTCCTTTTCTTCCATAAGGGTCCCCAAACTCCATCCACTGTTTGGCTGTGGATATGTGCATCTGTCTGAGTCAGCTGCTTGTTGGAACCTTTCAGAGGACAACATGCTGCTGTCTGTAAGCACAGCAGAGTATCATTAACAGTGTTAGGGACTGGTGCTTGCTCATGGGATGGGTCTCAGTTGGGGCAGATTATTGGTTGTCCATTCCCTCAATCTCGCTTCCTCCCCTGTGACTGCATTATATGTGGACAGGATAAATTTTGTGTTGAGAGTTTTGAGGGTGTGTTGGTGTCTGTAACACTCTACTGGGGTTTCTGCCTGGCTACAGGTGGTGGCCTCTTTTGGTTCTATATCACCAGTGTAGTGAGTTACAGCTAAGATCACTGATTCTTGGACAGCTTCATTATTCCAGGTTTCTGTCTCATCTTCGAGATGCCCCCTACCTCCGCACCACTGTCAGTTGCAGATTTCCTTTCATTTTACTTGGGGTGTGACCAAAATTAGTTTTATATGTATGTTAGTTTACTTTCTGCTGCTGTGACAAATGCCAAGATCAAAAGTAACTCAGGAAGGCAGGGGTTTATTTGGTTTACAGGTCACAATGTATCATCAGGGAAAAACAATTCAGGAGCTCAAGGCAGGAGAGAAAGTAAAGTCTATTCCGGAATCTTGCAATGTAGGCTTACCCCTCTTGGCTTGCTCTTCTTGTTTCTTTGCACAATCCAGGGCCACTTGCCTAGATGTTACCCACAGTGGGCCTAGCCTGTTTCACTTCTCTGGCTGTGCAATCTGTAATACAGGTAGTGCTTCTCCTAGACTCAGACCAGCTCTGCCCCATCACTGCTACTTACCTTGGCTGATGTGCCAAAAGCCTGCAGTCTCTAAAAGAATGAAGCCCTTACTATAGTCAAAGACTTGCTGGACTCTTTTTTGTGACTGTGACCCTACCACTGTGAGCCTTTTGTCTAAGCACACCCCCCCTCTCCAAATTACCTGGCAAAGGCCAGGTATGCTCTGTTCCACAGTTACCGGGCAACAGCTAGGTATGCCTTACTCACTATAAAATTTCTGCTTGCTCTCTCCACTCTCTTGTTCTTGCTCTTGCCCTCTTGCTCCTGCTTTGTCCCCTTGCCCCTTCCCCACTCTTTCCCCATTCCCTTACCCTGTCTCTCCCCATGTGCTCATGGCTAGCCTCTACTCCTCTACTTCTCTTCTCTTCTCTTCTCTTCTCTTCTCTTCTCTTCTCTTCTCTTCTCTTCTCTTCTCTTCTCTTCTCTTCTCTTCTCTTCTCTCTTCTCTCTTCTCCCTCTCTCTCTCTCTCTCTCTCTCTCTATCTCTCTCTCTCTCTCTCTCTCTCTTCCTTTGTCTGCCTTTACTACCCTCTTGAATCTGCTATCCATGCCTTGAATAAACTCTACTGTATAATATACCATTGTATAGCTGGTCCTTCAGGGGGAAAGGATGCCTCAGCATGGTCTTGTGGAGGCATCTCCTTCACCCCATATCTCACCATATATCCATCAAAACATATTCCTCTATTTATCCTTTTATAACCAAGCACAAGTGGCCTAAACTTCATCTTCTCCCAATAATCCCTCCAACGCTGGAGTTTCTACTTTAACTGAGGTTATATCTTCAAAAATGGCCTCTCTTTGCCTCTCATAATGCTATACTTCAGCTTGTCTCTATGAACCTTTCATTACTACAGTTTCATACCACAAAAACCAATAATGTTTGGAAGATTCTTATACATTACCCAGCTTGGTGCCAGCTGGAAATGTACCTTGGTCCCTCTGGCCTATTTCCTGGTTTGCTAACCCTGAGTAAACACTTCCCACAAAAAAGATTTTGCCTCAATGGGGCTGGCCTTTTATTAGTCACAGATGGTCCCTAATCACCAACTTATAGCATCTGTTATTTCAGAGAAACACACGTTTTACCTCTAGAGATTGTTACTACAAAATATCACATGAACAATCCTGACAGAATCTATTCTTCCATCTGAGACTTAACAAGGCAGACCTCTATAATATGCTTGGTTTCAATATCATGTT
Source organism: Mus minutoides (assembly GCA_902729485.2). Classification (NCBI taxonomy): domain Eukaryota; kingdom Metazoa; phylum Chordata; class Mammalia; order Rodentia; family Muridae; genus Mus; species Mus minutoides. Next base: position 68,968 of record LR751233.1, read on the forward strand.
TCAGACTCATGAAAATAGCCCAGTAGACTCTGAACAGGCAATAGCTTTTCCAAAACCAAGTGTCAAATGCATTCTACAATCCCCCTCAAAAGAACATGTTCAGGTCTATCTAAGCAATATTCCATAAACCTACTTCCAATTTGCATTTTAATGTACTCTCTTTTACTAGGATAAATACTATGTCCAAAAGAAATAAGGGGAGTAAATGGCTTATTTGGCTTAGACATAACAGATTCCATCAGAAGATAAGGCAGTGACCCAAGTCAAGGGCCTGAAGGCAGGAGCTATAGCAGAGACAATGATAGAATGAATCCTGACTTGCTGACTGTGACATACTCAACATGATTTATTGGATAATCCAAGACTACTTACCCAAGAATGACACTGCCAAGAGTAGGCTGGGACCTCCTATATCAACCATTAGGGAAAATCTCCCACAGACTTGCCTATAGGACAATCTGATGGAGAGGCATTTCTTTTTTTTTTTTTTTTTTTTGTTTTGTTTTGTTTTGTTTTGTTTGTTTGTTTGCTTTGGTTTGGTTTTTCGAGAGAGGGTTTCTCTGTATAGCCCTGGCTGTCCTGGAACTCACTCTGTAGACCAGGCTGGCCTCAAACTCAGAAATCCTCCTGCCTCTGCCTCCCAAGTGCTGGGATTAAAGGCGTGTGCCACCATGCCCAGCTGAGGCATTTCTTTATTGAAGATTCTTCTTCAAGGTAATGAAAAACTAACAAAGACATAATGTATGACATTCTTAAATAATAAGAAAATACATTTTAACCTAATTTGAAGACAAAAGTGCTCTCAGTATTTAAAAGGAGATCTCGGGTATCAATCTCTGAAAAGTTGAAGTGTATCCTTGTTTGGTCCCATCATTATAAGAAGCACACTTGGATGCAGAGGAACAAGCAAGACATTAAGTTATTCAAACAGTGTCCTGTAGCAATCTAAGATAGTAGAGCCTGTGGAAAGCAAGTGGGCTGTTGGTAGCATGTCTTTGAAGGGGGACCTGGGATCTCCACATCCCCTGTTTCACTTCTGCTACACAAATATTGTTTTTTTTTTTTTAATCTTTCTTTGTCACATTGACCCATGATGAGGTGCCATGTCAATATGAACTCCAAATCAACAGAGCCCATACTGTTGCCTGAAATCACTGAAATTATAAGCCCAGATAAACACTGCTTCCTTGTTCTAGCATAAGGAGAAATAGAGTGTTGGTAATTTGGCCCAGCACTGGTAAGGGAGGACATGTCTGTAAATTTTTTCTTGATATTCTACATATTTAAAAACCTCATCCCTGACATACCGAATGCTGCAATATGGAGCAGAGAAGAGCATCCCAGTAGAGAGCAGCCTGTGCTCGGGGACTCTCACTTGACACATGGTTCACCTTTTTAGTTTCACATCACTTTTCCCTGGGCCAATTGTCAAGACAAATATATCATTAAGAAAAACATCTTGTGTCCACTGCTGCAGTAGGGGATCATTTAATTTGAATATAGCGGCAGAAATAGGAAACAGAGTAGTAAGTAGGGTCCTTACGAGGATATGAAAGACACATCTGTTTATTCAACTTATAGATCAAAATTGGAAAAAGCGTATTTTAATAGTTGTAGCAGTATTGTCAGAATGAATAGAACTGTTGCAGAAAAGGGAACCTGTAATAATGAGGATAAACTTAAAGGATTGCCTATGGGAAGTTGAGTTAGTCTTTTAGTTAGATAGATAATTTAAACTCAAAGCCCCCTTCTCCCCACCTTCCTGTTAATATGTAGACTGTCACAGGTTATATCAACAGAGATCCTTTATGAAAGCAGAAAAGAAGGCTATTTGGCAAGAAGACTAGGACTTATATATGTATGTTAAGGAGAGTGGGGACATACTGTTATTCTGCATATGAGAGAGAGCATGCAGCATTTGTCTTTCGGAACTTTGCTTACTGCTTTCAACTGTTTAAGCTAATGATGTGCAATTGTGTACATTTATCTGAGATTCTCTTAATTTTGATCTTTAGAGTTAAATGTGCTCTCAGGATAAACTTTCACTGTCCTCTGACTCAATGAGAAGCCTCTGCACTCAAAATGGGCTAAACCCTCACCCTCAACTGAAGTAGTCTTGATGGTAACAAGTTCTCCCCACCCTTTTTTATTGGATATTTTCTTTCTTTTTTTTTTTTTTAAAAGATTTTATTTTATTTATTATATGTAAGTACACTGTAGCTGTCTTCAGGCATTCCAGAAGAGGGCGCCAGATCTCATCAAGGATGGTTGTGAGCCATCATGTGGTTGCTGGGATTTGAACTTATCACCTTCGGAAGAGCAGTCGGGTGCTCTTAACCCCTGAGCCATCTCACCAGCCCCTATTTTCTTTATTTATATTTCAAATGTTACCCCCTTTCCCGGTTTCCCCACTCTGGAAACCTCCTATTCTAACCCCCTCTCCTGTTTCTATGAGGGTGTTAGTCCACCCACTCACCCACCCACTCCCACTTCCTTGCCCTCCATTCACCTACACTGGGACATCTATTAAGCCTTCATAGGACCAAGGACCTCTCCTACCATTGATGCCTGATAAAGCCATCCTCTGCTACATATGCTGATGGATCCATGTATACTCCTTGGATTGTGAGTTAGCTTCTCGGAGCTCAGGGGTGGGGGTCTGGTTGGTTGATATTGTTGTTCTTCCTATGGTGTTGCAAACCTCTTCAGCTCCTTCAGTCCTTCCTCTAACTCCCTCATTTTGGACCCCGTGCTCACTCCAATGGTTGCGACTCTTGTAGGTCAAGACATAAACATTCTGAGAAAGTCCCAGAGAGTCCTCTCTCGTTATAGTCCGAGAAAAGTCGTTCGCAAAGAACCGTAGGTGTTACCATAGACTTAATCCATTGGTATTTACACTACTTAGAGGTCCACCCTTTAGAGGTCCACCCTGTCAGAGACCTACCGAAAAAGAAAAAAAGAAAAAAACTTTTTTTTTCCTTAATTTTTAAAGATTTATTTATTTATTATTTGTAAGTACACTGTAGCTGTCTTCAGACACTCCAGAAGAGAGCATCAGATTTTGTTACTGATGGTTGTGAGCCACCATGTGGTTGCTGGGATTTGAACTCGAGACCTTCAGAAGAGCAGTCGGCACTCTTAACCACTGAGCCATCTCGCCAGCCCCTTTTTCTTCAGTCTCTGCTCTACACTTTGTATCTTTATTTTCTCTCATGACTATTTTGTTCCCTTTTATAAGAAGCATGGAATCACCCACACTTTGGTCTTCCTTCTTCTTGGCTTCATGTAGTCTCTGAATTATATCTTGGGTATTAGGAGCTTCTGGGCTAATATCCATTTATCAGTGAATGTATACCATGTGTGTGTTGGGAACAAAATAAAAGGGGGGTGGGCCCTTGGGGCCCTGGGGAAGAATAATAGGAAAAAGATGCCCACTGCCCTGCCAGAGTTTCCATATTTTCTGTTCAGTCAGGGATGGGAGGGCTGCTACCTACCCTATCCACTCATCCCTGGGTAGGCATTTCTCGATCCTAGTCTTCAGGGGGTGGCCAAGGGGCAGCCCTGCCTGGGGACTCCCCTACCCCACCCCCACCCTGGAGCTACTTTGCTAAAGCCACCAAGGTTGTGGGAGAGAGGGAATAGGGGAAGAAGTTCCCAGCACTGACCAGAGTGTGCAGCAGAACTTGACGGAGCAGAGCAGAGACTCTATGGTTTAAATATCTCAAGTGAGGCTATGCCAGTGCCCGGCAAATACAGAAGGGGATGCTCATAGTTATCTATATGATGGAACACATGCCCAACAATGGAGGAGCTAGAGAAATTACCCAAGGAGTTGAAGGGGTCTGCAACCTTTTAGGTGGAACAACAAAATGAACTAACCAGTACTCCCAGAGCTCCTGTCTCTAGATGCATATGTAGCAGAAGATGGCCTAGTCGGCCATCACTGGGAAGAGAGGCCTCTTGGTCTTACAAACTTTATATGCCCTAGTACAGGGGAATGCCAGGGCCAAGAAGTTTGAGTGGGTAGGTAAGGGAGCAGGGCTGGGGGAGGGTATAGGGAACTTTTGGGATAGCATTTGAAATGTAAATAAAGAAAATATCTAATTAAAAAAAAAAGCAGTAAGGGAAAAAGGTCAAGTAACATATAAAGGCAGGCCAAAAATCAAAGAGCTTTATTATAGAAATGCAGGGGAAAGAGAGGAGGTAGAAGAGAGAGGGGGGGCAGGGAAGAAAGGCTATAGAGAAAGAGAGTAAAAGAAGGAGAGAGGAGAGGAAAGAAGAAGACAAAGAGAAAGAAAGAGGAGAGAAGACAAAGAGAAAGGGAAGAGGAGAGAGAAGTGAGTGGTGAGAGGACAAAGGAATAAGAGCAAGAGTACTAAACACATGAAACTCAAGAAGAATGAAGTTCAAAATGTGGTCTCTTTGCCCTTTCCTAGAATTAAGAACAAAGCACACTTTAAAGGAGTTACAGAGATCATGTGTGAAGCTGAATCAAAAGGAGGGACCAACCAGTGACGGTGGCTGCCAGGGATGCTTCCCATAATCAGCCACCAAAAATAAACACTATTGCAGATGCCAGCAAGATAATGCTGAAAGGGCCCTGATATAGCTGTCTCCTGGGAGGCTATACAAGTGCCTGGCAAACACGGAAGTGGATGTTCACAGTCAGCTATTAGTTGGAACACAGGACTCCCCAGGAAGGAGCTAGAGAATGTTCCCAAGGAGCTGAAGGGGTCTTCAACCCTATAGGTGGAAGAATAACATAAACTAACTAGTTCCCCCTGCGCTCATGTCTCTAGCGGCATATATGGAAGAAGATGGCCTAGTTGGCCATCATTGGGAGGAGAGGCCCCTTGGTCATACAAACTTTATATGCCCCAGTACAGGGGAACGCCAGGGCCATTATGTGGGAGGGGGTGGGTAGGGGAGCAGGGTGGGGGTGGGGGAGGGTATGGGGAAATTTCTGGATAACACTTGAAATGTAAATGAAGAAAATATCTAATAAAGAGGAAATAATTAAAAAAAAAAAAGAGTGAAGTGTGTGCTTTTTATGGTCTTCACTGTTGCTAGGTAACTGGGGAGGAGTTTAGCCTGAAGGTCAGAAGCTTGGCCTATTGCTTATGTGACCACTGACCATGTTTCTCTTGTGGGGGCTGTGGGAGGTGGTACCTTAGGCAGGGGCTGGAGTTCTATGAGCATGAGGGAATGCCTACTGTGTCATGTAGGGGAATTATGGCCATCGGGGTTCAGACCTCAGCTCGACTGGATACCAGCCTGCAATTCCCCACATGTGTGTTCTTTTGTGATTGGTGTAGCTCAATCAGGTTGATATTTTCTACTTCCAAACATGTGCCTAAGTGCCACCGCAACCCTGGTAGTATCTGTGCGACAAATTCCACAGACAGAGGTGAGAACGTCTAAGGAAGGAGGCCTCCTGGAACCAGTTGTGGAACTCTTGCCTGGAAAAAAATATTGAGCTGTAGTTCTCATGGCAATTTATCTGTTTTATCTTATTTTATTCTTTTTCATACTTAAGAGATGTACCTGATGGCAAGGGCTAAGATCTTAAGTGAGAATAATGGGTACGAGACCATTCTTTGAGATGGGGGCACTAGTCATGACCTTATCTCCAGGAAAACCAGCACTTCACTTTATAAATCATTTACAAGGCAGTCTTTATAGATTAAAAGCTTTCACAACAATTAAATTTCTATGACTACATGTATGTCATCAGAATTGGGCTTTGGTATATTGTTTTAGAACACTTTAAATAAAAATAATTAAAATAGTTTAAATTTATGTTTTGAAGATTGACAAAAAGAACAGGTACTAGATATCAAATAATAACTCACCATAAAAATTTATTAACCTGTTCTTGGAATTATGCCAGTAGCCTTGGATGATTTTGTGCTTTACTGTGCCAGATGACTATAATGATATCTGTTCTATCCGTGAGTGCTTCATTTTGCATATCTTCTGAAAATTGTAATAATTGTTTATGTATAAAAACCCTTGATTGAAAGCTGCAAAATACACTCAGTTTCAAACTGGCTCCGTGTTTGTTTCTGTCTGTCATCACCAAATCCTTACCCACCTAGCTTTTGAGGAACCTCATTCCAGGGACCCCCATACCCGACTGTGGTGGTATGTGGCACCTAAGAATTTCATGAATTCATTGTTTTTAATAGCTGAGTAGTACTCCATTGTGTAAATGTACCACGTTATCTGTATTCATTCATCTGTCGAAGGACTTTTGGGTTCTTTCCAGTTTCTGGCTATTATAAATAAGGCTACTATGAACATTGTAGAGCATGTGTCCTTGTAATAAGTTGGAGAATCTTTTGGGTATATGTCCAGGAGTTGTATAGCTGGGTCAGAGATTTTAAGAAAACTCTTGATTGTGAAAAGGATAAAACGCTTTTAACAGTGTATTTGCATCTCAAAGACACAGAGGAAGTTAAGAATGGCAGGCTTCCCAGAGTAAAACCCCGTGGTTAAACGTTGTAATCCCCTAAAGCTTGGATGAGAACTGTGTTAGTGTGATTAGCCCTTGATTAAATTGATGGGAGTGGTTGGGGGTGGAATGGGGACACAGGAAACTGTATACACTCTGGCCCTGTAAATCTTCCCTGGCTGACATTCATTCTGACTGTGTTCTATCTACACCCTCTGTATTAGTCAGCTTTATGTAACTGTAAGGAAAATTTTGATAGAAATTTCTGTCATATGTTTTCATTGTGTTAAAAGAAAATATATATATATATATATATATATATATATATATATATGCTGTTCAGGTTCCTGTAGCTTTCACACTCTCTTGACAACTCAAAGCCTCCATCCCAATACTCTCCAGACCACTACTCTCCTTCTGTCTCTAAATTTTCCTAAATGGAACTCTCATATAAATGAATCATAACACATTTTGCTTCATTGTATTGTCTTTCTCCCATTAAATGATCTTTCCCCTTCATCCATGTTATCAGGATTTTTTTTTTCCATTTCTCTTGCCAAAACATTTTCTGGATATACCTTGTTTTGCTTGCCTCTTTGTCTATCCATGGACAGTGGACTGTCTCCATTTTCTTATGTTTATGACTAATACTACTAATGAAATTCATGTGCATGATTGCAAATCATATGTGCTTTATTTTGGCTTGCAATGAATTTTAGTGTATTTATTCACTTAGATGTGTGAAGCTGCTGTTGAACTACAAATGTACTGTGTTATCCTGTGGAAGAGGATAACATGGTACATTTCAGAACTTTGTTTCTCTCCTCTGTAAGCAAGGGCACAGTGAAGAATCTATGGAAATGACTGCTCCATAATGGGGAGTGCAATTTTGTTGATTCTTGATATGAGAGATCATACAGAAGTAGAGGAAATTTCCAGAGCAGAGAACAAAAGTAGCAGATAAGACTGGCCAGGGCCTGTACTGTCTCTTCAGCAGGGGTAGGGGACTGGCAGAGAAATGTGGGAGAGAATAGCAGAGAGATGATCAAGAGAATAAAAGAGGCAGAATCCAGGTGTGTGTGTGTGTGTGTGTGTGTGTGTGTGTGTGTGTGTGTGTGTGTGTCAGGGGGAGGGGGGTGATGACTAGTTTTCTAATTTGGAATAGCCTAGAGCTAGGGTAGAAGAGGAGGTAAAATAAACCAATGGGTCAGGATGCTCCTGTGGTCTTTGAAATGAATAATAGGTACAAGACATAACAGGGGATGAGGAGCCTGGAAGTTAGCTTTAGACTTTGTTATGCATGCTCAGGCATATCTTAGGGGAAATGGTCATTTTTGGCAAGTCTGGACAGGTTCTTCAGGAATGCTGCCCATGAGCATTGATTTAGCCAGGGAAAATCCTCCTAGAGTCCAAACTAAGCTGAGGCTAGATTTTAAATGGACCAAATCAGTGGGCCTCCCCTTTTGGGGGATGCTTGGGGTTTTCCAATTTGCACCTAACATCACTGTCTAGCCCTGGTAATAAAACAGATGCATTTACCTGCTGAGTCATCTTGCTGCCCCATGGTTCATCTCCTGAGGAACTGCCAATTGTTTTACAAAGTGGGTTGCAGATTTTTTGAGACAGGGTTTCTCTGTAGCCCTGGCTGTCCAGGAACTCACAGCCAGTTCAGGCTGGCCTCACACTCAGACATAAACCTTCCTCCGCCTCCCAAGTGCTGGGATTAAAGGCATGTGCCACCATGCCTGGCTTAGAAAACACATCAGTCTCTTAAAGTATTAAAGGAAAATAAAACCAAACAGGTGAAGGAATTGAACAAAACCATCCAGGACCTAAAAGTGGAAATACAGTCAATAAAGAAATGACAAAGGAAGACAACCCTGGTGTCTTAATCAGGGTTTCTATTCCTGCACAAACATCATGACCAAGAAGCAAGTTGGGGAGGAAAGGGTTTATTCAGAAGATACCTGGGGGAAATGCCCCTATCTCTGAACATCAAATCCTGCACTCTCCTGACCCTGTGCAGAGTCATAACATTTTGCACTCCCCTCTCCCCATAATAAACACAGTTACCATCAGAGCTATATCCTCTAAGTAGTATGTTCTAATCTCTTAGCACAGATAGCATAATTCAGTTAAATAAGATCTATAGGCACTGGTGACCTGAAAAGACTGGACCATCATATTTAAGAGCTGGCAAGGCTCTCATTACTTGGTCTTTATGTTGTCTTGGTGGTCTAGGTTTGTGCTTTACTAGGAGACTATGGGCATGAGCCCTGAAATAGGATTGGTGTCCAGAGCCACAGAGGCAGTACAGGTGGAGGTTTAGCTAGTAGGATATTACTGCTGAGAGCAATTGGGGATGTTTGAACAGAGTCCAGTAGTGATCAGGACTCCAGGATTCTTACCAGTAATACAAAGTCTCAGTCCACAAGTCTCTGAGGTGGCCCATTTAGGATTCTTGCTGGGAATTGAGCCTAATAATGGTGGTAACATCTTTATTAGTTGGCTTCCAGTGTTTCCATCTAGTGGATTCTCATCCCCAGGCTGCACAGAAGACCCCAGGGCCACCACATTTGTTGTATGGGTTATGGCTCTGAGAATATCCTGGGCCAATGTAAAAAGCTTGGTTTTTAGTCTCCCAACACACCAAATGTGTTTTGTCACTGTTAGCTGTCACATATACTTGTGATTTGGCTCTAGAGAGGGGGTGTCTCCCATTCTTTGGCCACCAAATTGTAAGATCCAACCAGAAATACCCCTATTTCAAACACGGGCTGTTCGTGCACCCCACGAATCACGAGACCTATCTTGATGCAAAAAAGCATGAGGATTTTTAATAGGAGCTCCGGGACGACCCATATCCCACGCAGGGGACAGGGGGATCGACCTCGTGGCTCGAAAATCAGGAGCTTTTATAACAATGGGGTAGGGGGGGTGGGGGAAATTGGCTCGGTTTCACACTATCGGCTAGTTCAAACACCAGCAAGAGCCCCCAGGTAGCAGCTATCCCGCAGGGGGGAATAGGGGAATTGACATGGGTTTCACAGGATCGGCTAGTTCAAACATCAGCAAGAGTCCCCAGGTAGCAGCTATCCCGCAGGGGGTTTTCTTGTGTCAGTGGAGGCCAGGCCAAATGGCCCATTACTCTCTTTGCATACCTTTTTTTTTTTTTTTTTTTTCTTTCCTCTCTTTATTAGATATTTTCTTCATTTACATTTCACATGTTATCCAGAAATTTTCCCTTACCCTCCCGCGTCCCCGCCCTGCTCCCCTACCCACCCCCTCCCACGTAATGGCCCTGGCATTCCCCTTTTCTGGGGCATATAGAGTCTGTATGACCAAGGGGCCTCTCCTCCCAATGATGGCCAACTAGGCCATCNATTTTTTGATCTTAGCCATTCTTACTGGTGTGAGGTGGAATCTCAGGGTTGTTTTGATTTGCATTTCCCTGATGATTAAGGATGTTGAACATTTTTTCAGGTGCTTCTCAGCCATTCGGTATTCCTCAGTTGAGAGTTCTTTGTTTAACTCTGTGCCCCACTTTTTAATGGGGATATTTGATTCTCTGCTGTCCACCTTGAGTTCTTTATATATATTGGATATCAGTCCCCTATCCGATTTAGGATTGGTAAAGATCCTTTCCCAATCTGTTGGTGGCCCTTTTGTCTTGTTGACAGTATCTTTTGCCTTACAGAAGCTTTGCAACTTTATGAGGTCCCATTTGTCAATTCTTTGCATACCTTTTTATCTCTATAACCGGTCAACAACTTTGTTTACTTGCCTGTACCTGCCTCAGGTTTTCTGCTGTTTAAACCATAGGCCTCGTATATTATTTTCTTTCAAAATCACAGAGGCAGACATGGAGACCAGGGAACCAGGTATCCAGAACCATAAGCCAAGAAGAGAAATTGATAGTCTTGTTTGTGTCTGCATTGATTTGGACCCAGATAAGATTAAGGGGATGGTGGTGGTTGGGTTCTATAGTACATGCATACAGGAGGCTCATCAGGATTGCTCTAACTTGAGCTTGAGAGGATTGGAACAGTGCTTGATAGCCTTTCAGTGGGTTTTGTCTCTGCTGCCTGGTCCAATTGAAGTATCTCTTGACTAATACTCAGTCTCCAGGCTGGAATAGGTGGGGCTCCAGAGGTGAACCTGTTTCATAGAGAGCATAAAGTTTAGGCCAAATATGTTTGTGTACTCACTGTATACTCTCAAGATCATCTAATAAGTGGCATTCATCTGCTTCTACAGAAACCTCTGTTTCTAGGTTGGGGATAATGGTGTGTGTGTGAGTGTGTGTGTGTGTGTGTGTGTGTGTCTGTGTGTGTGTGTGTGTATAGCAAATATAATTTCAAAAGGGGTCAGTCCCATCTTATATGTGGAGTTCCATACTTTATAAAGGGTGAAAGGGATAAGAATTACCAGTCACAGTCTCCAAGGTCAATTTAAGTTAAGCAAGCACCACCTATTCCAGCCTGGAGACGGGGTATTATTCAAGAGATACTTCAAATGGACCAGGCAGCAGAGACAAAACCCACTGAAAGGCTATCAAGCACAATTGCAATCCTCTCAAGCTCAATTAAGGTCACTTTTAGCATTCTATTCATCCTCTCTGCCTGTTCTGAACTCTGGGGTCTGTAAGCAAAATTAAGTTTCCAATCAATCTCCAGAAACTGGCTAATCCCTAGCTTACCTGGGAAACAAATGCAGTTCCATTGTCTGACACTATAATCCATCTGCATCCTGAAGCTGACCCCATTTCACAACTATTCATACCTTAACCCCAACCTGAGAGAAGAGGACTCCCTGGAGTGCTGATACAACTAAGATCACAGCTAACCACACTCAATACCACCCTTAGAGAGCTTGTCTCCCTGGATTGCTGGCACACCTAAGACAACAGGCTCACAGGCTCACAGGCTCACAGGCTCACAGGCTCATAGGCTCACAGGCTCACAGGAGGGAAGAGCTCCAGTCAGAGACAACAAAACCAGCAAACAACAGAGATAATAAGATTGTAAGAGGCAAGAACAAGAACATGAGCAACAGAAATCAAGGCTACTTGACATCATCAGAAGCCAGTGCTCCCACCAGAGCAAGCCATGAATACTCCCAACAAACCTGAAAAGCAAGATTCTGATTTAAAATGGCATTTCATGATGATGATAGATGACTTTAAGAAGGACATAAATAAGTCCCTTAAAGACATACAGAAGAACACAAGTAAACAGAAGTCTATTTTTGTTTGTTTGTTTTGTTTGTTTTTTTTGTTGTTGTTTTGTTTTGTTTTGTTTTGTTTTTTTGAGACAGGGTTTCTCTGTGTAGCTCTGGCTGTCCGGGAACTCACAGCCAGTTCAGGCTGGCCTCACACTCAGACAAAAACCTTCCTCCGCCTCCCAAGTGCTGGGATTAAAGGCATGTGCCACCATGCCTGGCTTAGAAAACACATCAGTCTCTTAAAGTATTAAAGAAAAATAAAACCAAACAGGTGGAGGAATTGAACAAAACCATCCAGGACCTAAAAGTGGAAATACAGTCAATAAGGAAATCACAAAGGAAGACAACCCTGGTGTCTTAGTCAGGGTTTCTATTCCTGCACAAACATCATGACCAAGAAGCAAGTTGGGGAGGAAAGGGTTTATTCAGCTTATGCTTCCATACTGCTGTTCATCACCAAGGAAGTCAGGACTAGAACTCAAGCAGGTCAAGAAGCAGGAGCTTATGCAGATACCATGGAGGGATCTTACTTACTGGCTTGCTTCCCCTGTTTTGCTCAGCCTGCTCTCTTATAGCACCCAAGACTACCAGCCCAGAGATGGTCCCACCCACAAGGGACCCTTCCCCCTTGATCACTAATTGAGAAAATGACCCACAGCTGGATTTTATGGAGGCATTTTCCCAACTGAAGCTCCTTTCTCTGTGATAACTCTAGCCTGTGTCAAGTTGACACAAAACTAGCCAGTGCACCTGGTAATATAAAACTTAGGAAAAATATCAAGAGTTATAAATGCAAGCAGCATCAACAGAATACAAGAGATACAAGGGAGAATCTCAGGCATAGAAAATACCATCGAAAACTTTGAAGACACAACAGTCAAAGAAAATGCAACATGCCCATGTTCACTCTTGATTGGGGCTTAGAACATTTCCTGGTCCAGTGTGCCCATGGCCCCGGGAACTCAGAGATGTCTATCGTATCCTCATCCCAGCAATGGATACATACTCAAGGCCTTTTTTTCAGAGCCAGATTAACAGATGTGACACCACTCAGAGTTTACATACAGAAACCTGAGTTCTACACAGACACTAGGTTCACAAACCTCTGACAGAGACTAGGGTGCTGTGCAGAACCAAATGCTGCACTGTCCTGACCACATGAACAGATTACCATACAGAAAGACAGGAAATTCTTAACATGGACAGATTTACCTTACAGACAGGAAATAAGTATATTTTAGCATTACAAACACTTTTATAGACAGACCTAGGACTGGATTTGGTGCCATCAAGACCACCCAGATCTGTAGTCCTGAATGCTATGGGAATCTTCCCACCCAACAAATCAAAATGTTGCTAATGAGGAAGTGTTTGTGAACCCCAAAAGACCAATCAGGAGCTGATCTGATGCAATCACACACGGTGCTTTATTTAGAAGCTCGAACTTAGTTTTAGTCCTACCCACAGGATACATCTGATGGATAAACGCCCCAAACACTCATCTGGTCAAGATTTTATTGGAAATTCTAAGCAAGGAGTGACTGTTCCAATTCTGGCAAATATCTAATTGGGGTGCTACTTTGGCCTTTAGCATAATTGGCTGGTTCTAGGAGCAAAACCATAAACTTGACTTCTACTTTCTCCTAATTAGTGGTTGTAAGGCAGGGGTGGCCTTGTAACTTGGAGGTGCAGATTTGAAGGTGAATAACTTGGAAATTTGAAAAGTGTCAACATTGCTGGGCACTCTTCTTCAGTGCTTTACAAACACACTCTCACAGAATCAGACGCTAATACAGAGAGACGGTTGGGTGTTAGGATTACCTTCCCCAGCCATATGTGTAATTAAAAAAGAATGGTTACCATGGGCTTGGCAAATGATTCAGTCAGCAAAGTGCTTCCCATACAAGCACAAGAGTCTGAGTGTGACTCCTCAGCACCAACTTAGAAAACGAAATGTCACTGCAGGAGGTGAGGAAGTTAGAGTCCTGAGCTCACTGACCAGTCTAATCAATCCAGAAACTCCTTTTTAAGTGTCTAAAAAATATAAAGTGGAGAGTGATAGAGGATGACATCTAACCTGTAGTCTCCAGAGTCAATATGACTCCACATCTGGACATGTGCACATGCACATAAGAATGTATTTGAGCATCTTCAAATTATCAAAAAGCAGATTGTGGGGTGTGTGTGTGTGTGTGTGTGTGTGTGTGTGTGTGTGTGTGTGTATGTATGTAAACACCCCTCACTCAGTGCTGGATGCAGAAAAATCAAAGAGCGGATATTACAGAGTAATTCACCCTATTTTGAAATGATGTTCTATTATATTATCTTTTACAGAGATTTCAGCTCTTTTTGATTCTGCCACATCTGTTACATACATGTTTCAAGAACCATACCCAATGACCAAGTACACAAGCATCTCATCTTCAGCTATCTACACAGATACAGCTCCATACAAAGAAGCCATCATGCTGAGTTTTGTGACAGTACAAGCTCTGACTCCCTTGCTCTACTTCAATTTCTCTTCTAAGGTATTTTTTAGTATCCTGCTCTCCAGGAATGGTGAGTGCTGGCGGCATGAAGCTACAAGGCCAGCCTTGTTTAGAGGGCCAAGTCATACCCCATAGTGCCCTACAGAGACTCACAGCTGGACAGCCTGAGTAATCTTTCTTCCACTTCACCTTTATAAGCCATAATTGGTATTGTGGGCCAGTGTTAAGTTGCCAGTGAAGTCTAAACTCATTGACTTTAATTTTTCTTGATTCTGTTACAGTAATTACTTGTTATTTTTTCAATGTTGAATTCCACTACATATTAGAAGGCTTAAGCAGATCTGAATTTCAGGACATTTTCTACATATATTCTGTCATCTTTGCTGTCATGCTTAAAACTGGGGCCTATCAAAGCATAAATATTGACTGTGTTAATAGATGGGCTTTTCGCGGGTCTTTGAAAGAAATATGACATGGGAGTCATAACTCTGTCACTCAAGAACTAACTTTGGAGAGTATAATTTTTTTTCACTTAGAGGCAGCAATTCTTTTTATAATGATTGAATAGTGAATTATAATAGTTGACACTCAGAAATGGCAAGAACTGGAGCATTTTACTTGGCCAAAGAGTACTATACCTTCACAAATAAAATTTGCTTATTTCTTTTCTTCTTGAAATTATTAAAATTATTTATCAAACTGATGCATTCTTACTGGGCATTTTCCCCTGACATCATATACATAGATTACCTCAAGTGTCTCTTGAAGGTTTCAATTAATTGTTATATGTGCTTCTTTGCTGGTGACATACTCTATAAAATTTAATCTGCAAAGAAGATCTTGCTTCTCAGTTGTCAAGGTATCTGCAGCACCTAGCCTGTCATGATGACATTGCTGATTATGAGTATTCAAGAAAGATTTGAATCAACCTTTAGAAAGAAGGTAGACCTAGTGAATATAAGATGGTCACAGAAAGGACAGAAATTATATCATATAAGAAATAATAATAACCATATATGATGACAGTAGGACTCAAGATTTTCTCTCACATGATTTTATTATCACACTATTCCCAAACAAAACCACCTAATAGAGCCATAACCAAGTACAAAATAAAATTAGAATCCCACCATATGTAATAGTTTGAAGAAATTAACTGAGGAAACACACATATCCTTATAGCTTGATCTCATCTTGCAAATTACTGTGACTAAGAATTTGGTTCTATTCCTTTTGAAGTCTTCTGGTACCATTATAGGATTCTAGACTTCGTGTCAGTTTATCCCAATCACTTAGTAAAGGACTGTGTTGTGCCATGGCAGAAGCGAGGTCTATGAAAGATGGCATGTTTTAATTCTTGTCCATACCTCAGGTACCAGTTATATACTTCTCTTAGTATGCTGTTTTCTGACTGTTTTTTATTTTTATGTTATCTGTCTTTTTCATGGCAAAGCATGTATTACTTGAACATAAGAACTATTCATTTAACCTGAAAGATATATTGAAAATTAAGGAATGTCTAGGATGAACCATCCTAAAGAAATATAACAATAGATGGTCCATATGATGCTGTAGGTCATTAATTCTGAGACTAAAATAGAGGGGAAAACCTTAAAGTACAGACAGTCAGGAAAGGAGAGAGAGAGAGAGAACAATAAGGAACAGGAGGAAGTAGAAGAGGAAGCAGAGGAAGAAGAGAAATATGAAGAAGTAGAGGAGAAAGACAAAGAAGAGGAAGAGCAGTACTGATTATTTTCAAACCCATGGGCCAGTAAATCACCAACTTATCACTAGTTTAAAAGATTGTGGCCAAAACATACCACCATATCAGGATGTCACCATTACCATGTCAAGCCTTTCTAGTATATGAGTCTGTCTTTATATCCTTGGGCATTGACAGTTTGACAAGTTACATTATACAGCAGATAGCTAGTCCATGGAGCAACCAAGAATGTCTATCTATACCCAGGCCAGTAATATTCCATCTAAACTGCATCAACTTTTCCTGATGTGTTTGCAAAATATAATGATAGTTATATAAAGGATTGTCTCTGAAGTGTCCTTATGGTAGGCCTTCACATATTAATACCAGTTATAGTGTAACTCTGAAAATCTAAGTGCCAAAAATANCTGCCACAGCCTCTGAGTGCTGGAATAATCGATGTTCACCACCACAACTGTTTTTTTTTTTTTTTTTTTCTTAATCACAATGGCTATATGAAAGTTGATAATCTGTTAACCTTTGAAAGACATAATTATTTTAAGGAATTGACCATTCTTCTTGAATTCCTCCCTGTAATATTTTGTTAAAGATTAATCCTAGAAGACAATCACTGAAATGTCCAGGTTTTTGTGTCCTGAAAGACCAGGGCACATGATGTGGTGGAAATAGACAGCTTATTAAAGACAAAGGAAATTGGCTGGGCAGTGGAGGCACATGCCTGTAATCCCAGTACTTGGGAGGCAGAGGTAGGTGGATTTCTGAGTTCAAGGCCAGCCTGGTCTACAGAGTGAGTTCCAGGACAGTCAGGACAGCACAGAGAAGGCCTGTCTCAAAAATAAATAAATAAATAAATAAATAAATAAATATAATAAATAAAATAATAAGACAAAGGCAGTCATGAACATGGTTCACTCTTGGGGCAGGCCAGGCTCAGGATCATTTGCAAAAATATCTTCCTTTTCTCAGGTACTTATTTTGTACTTGCTATATTTTGATAACTGGTAGCCTTCAGGAGAGGAGTTTGCCTGCTAACTGACTTTTTCATATGCTAATCTTCATTCCCTCCCTATTACTTCTGCTAACCCACCACAATTCTTTCTTAGTTCCCCGCAGGTGTCTGTAGTCTCTAGTCCAATAATGCTTTACTTAGAATGTGTGGTACTTCTGCCATTTCCTTGTCCCTAAAAGACACAACTGAGAGTCTATTCTTATTGTTTCATTAACACTCATAGTGGTAACTAGTATGATAATTATGAGACACAGGGGAGACAAATGAGACTTAGTGCTGTCTTCACACTACATGAAAAGAGACAGATTTAGAAACTACCTAATTGTGCAAAGAGCAACGAGACAGAGTTGGAGTGATTAGATTTCGAAGTTGTCTAGCCAGAAGACATTGATTAAAAACTCAGAAAAGACTGAAGAGACTTTGTCTTAAGACAGGCAGAGAGAATCATTTCCTCTTTTGGAAGTTGGGGATTCTCGTAGGTTGAAGCAAGATATAAAGATATTGCTGGTGGGATTGCAAGCTGGTACAACCACTCTGGAAATCAGTCTGGAGGTTCCTCAGAAAATTGGACATAGTACTACCAGAAGATCCAGCAATACCTCTACTGGGCATATACCCAGAAGATGTTCCAACTGATAATAAAAACACATGATCCACTATGTTCATAGCAGCCTTATTTATAATAACCTGGAAAGAACCAGGAAAGAATCCAGATGTCCCTCAACAGAAGAATGGATACAGATCCCACCAGGGATCCATACCATAATCAGTCACTAAACTCAGACACTATTGCATAGGACAGCAAGTGTTTACTGAAGGGACCCTGATATAGCTGTCTCCCACAGAAGTGGATGCTCACAGTCATCCATAAGATGGAACTCGGGGCCCACATTGGAGAAGCTAGAGATAGAACCCCGGGAGCTGAAGGGGTCTGCAACCCTAGAAGAGGAACAACAATATAAACTAACCAGAACCCCCAGAACTCGTGTCTCTAGCTGCATATGTAGCAGTAGATGGCAAAGTCGGCCATCATTGGGAGGAGAGGCCCCTTGGTACTGCAATCTTTATATGCCCCAATACAGGAGAACGCCAGTGCCAAGAAGTGGGAGTGGGTGGGCAGGGGAACAAGGCGGGGGGAGGTGGGAGGGAACTTTCGGGATAGCATTTGAAACGTAAATTAAGAAAATATTTAATTAAAAAATTGAAAAAAAAAGAAATGTAAATTAAGAAAATATCTAATAAAAAATTGAAAAAAAAGAAATGTAAATTAAGAAAATATCTAATAAAAAAAAGTAAAAAAAAAAGAATGGATACAGAAAATGTGGTATATCTACACAATAGGGTACTATTCAGCTATTAAAAACAATGAATTTATGAAATTCTTTGGCAAATGGATGTATCTGGAGGATATCATCCTTAGTGAGGTAACCCAATCACAAAAGAATTCACTTGATATGCACTCACTGATAAGTGGCTATTCGCCCAGAAACTTAGAACACCCAAGATACAATTTGCAAAATACAAGAAAATCAAGAAGAACGAAGACTAAAGTATGGTTACTTCATTCCTACTTAGAATAGAGAACAAAACACCCAGGAAAGGAGTTACAGAGACAAAGATTGGAGCAGACAAAAGGATGGACTGTCCAGTGACTACCCTACCTGGGGATCCATCTCATAATCAGCCACCAAACCCAGACACTATTGCATATGCCAGCAAGATTTTGTTGAAAGGACCCTGATATAATTATTTCGAGTGAGGCTATGCCAGTGCCTGGCAAATACAGAAGGGGATGCTCATAGTCATCTATAGGATGGAACACAGGGCCCCTAATGGAGGAGATAGAGAAATTACCCAAGGAGCTGAAGGGGTCTACAACCCTTTAGGTGGAACAACAATATGAACTAGCCAGTACCCCCAGAGCTCATGTCTCTCCATTCATCCGTAGCAGAAGATGCCTACTCGGCTATCATTGGAAAGAGAGGCCCCTTGGTCTTACAAACTTTATATGCCCCAGTACAGGGGAATGCCAGGGCCAAGAAGTAGGAGTGGGCAGGTAGGGGAGAGGGGCAGGGGGGAGGGTATAGGGAACTTTTGGGATAGCATTTGGAATGTAAATAAATAAAATATCTAATTAAAAAAAAAAGAATGGAAGTTTAATTAGTGAAGATGTTTACCTGGAAATCTTCTGTAATCAGGATCTGCTCAACAGTTTTGTGTTTGAAATCATCTTACTTTGTTCTCATTTTATGACAACTTGGGCAATCAGTTAATTATGATAAGACCCTAGTTTAAAAGTGAAGACACAATAAATAAATAAATAAATAAATAAATAAATAAAGAGACATAGGGAAACCTGACCTCCCACCACCTACAGCTTACCCCCCACTCCCACCTCTGTACATCAAGTCCTGCACTCTCCTGTCCCTGCAGAGAGCCAGAGCAGTTCCCATTCTATTCCTTTACTAACAACCATCATTTCTCTGGTCCAGAAGGCTCCTGCCCTTGAAGGAAACATGAGCCAATTTCCTTTAAGTGATAAAAGCCCACTCTTGGACTATGGAAAGGAGGCAATTAAGTGTTCCCAGACAGCTTTGACCAGTTTGCAAAGTACACTCACTTCTGATAACATAATGAATTACTTCTTCCCAGATCAGGAAAGTCCCTTTCCTGCTGCATGGTTCTGCCCCTCTGTCTGAACAAAGGTATTCAGGTTTGAATGTTAGTATTCCCTTATCCTCTTATGTAAAGTCAAGACTTGGACCGCCCCCTCAAACTTGCATTTTCTTCCTAAACTTAAACCCCCTTCACTTAGACCTGGGGGTTCACTCTCCTTCCTGCTCCACCAGGAAGGTTGGTGGCCCAAGCTTAAGCTTGAATAAAGACCATCATGTGATTATATCAGGTTATGATTCCTCGTGGTCTCTTTGGGCTTTTGACAATCTGAGCAAAACAAAAGGAGTCTCATTTGTTCTCTCACAGGAATACAAACCTCTACTTGCAGCACTTCAGGATAAATGTCAGGGTACAGGAGTAGAAGGAAAACTCTTGTAAACACTCAGCAAAGTTCTCTTCGTGTGAATTTATTTTCCATATGTAATCAAGCCAGAGGCAAGAAGATGCCTGTTAGTGTAAGGCATGTGTGTCAACAGTTGCTTGGCAGCAATCTGGGTTGGCAAGACATAGAAGAATATTGCCAGGAAAACAAACAAACTGAAAGGCTGTCTGAGATTGCCTTCCTCCCTGCACATGGAAGGTCCATAGACCCATAGCCAGCTCAGAATCCAGATAACTAGTAAGTTCTTCAACTTTTGGTAGGGGGTCCAGAGCATTTTCTCTTGTACCTGGCTGGGTAACAAAATGTGTGGCAGCTTTGTCCCTGTCCACCCACAGCTTAAATCAGAAACAGAATTAAACCTGAAACAGAAACACAGATATGAACAAAACAAAGGTAACCATTCATCCAGACTTACAGATTCAAATAACACTACACAATTTGGGTCAGGGGGTCTCCAGAGCATCCTGGGATGAGGCCTCAAATGCAAGTGTCCACAATTCTCTGACGAATGATATACTCTGGACTCAAATAGCATAGAAACACACAGAGACGTTTATTCTCCAGAAGTCCAGCATGCTGGGGTCTACCATTATCAACATAGAGAGGCAACCAAGTGAGATTGAAGTTTTGATTTAAAGCACTCTGGAATTCTAGGGTAGATAAGTTTTATCTTACTCTATCTCTAGGCATTCCAAAACCATTAGCTGGGCATGAAGGGTGGAGTCTGGATTTTTTTCTATTAGTAATTGACCTGCCTGTGCTTACTTGGACTTGCTTAGTTCTCAGGCATAGACTTAACTGTGGATTTGAAGTCTGTTATGAAGTCAGTCTAGCCTTCTCTCTGGTACACTATAGTCATCATGCTAATCTCATCCTTCCTTTCTCTCCTCAAGTGTTACAGAATACTTTCCCTTCAATGTCCAGGAGTGTCGGTATGATGAATTGTGAAACTGTGCTGTGGTCTCTGAAGTTGAGATTAGCTTACAATGTGTCACACCTGTGATTAGTTTGCATCGTGATCTTGAATAGTTTGTAAATGAATTCACCCTAAGCTATGTAAGGCTATTCCCTGGGTTGTTTTAAAATCAGCTCAGTATTTTGTGTGAATGTCTAAATATGAATACACTCTTTTCAGAAGTGGCTATCATCCCCATTGAAGTATTACTAATTATGCATACAGGTTGGGTTTGTGTTCTAGCTTAATGGACCTCAAAGCATTTTACAAATATTAATTGCAAACACTAAATAATACATTGGGCTTCTAAGTCATGCTTCACTGACAACTTCAGTGTTTTTCTTTCTAATCATTTTAATAGTAACAGCACTACCACCACCGAAGGGTACGAATAAGCACATCTAGTCTTTCTGTGAAAGAGGATGACAAACAATCATCAGGCATATTTCAAAAAAGTGTACATGGATATAGGAGGAAATCGTTGGAAAAACTGAGGATGTGAGATCATGGAAGAGACAGAAGTAGCTTTTAGTATGAAAACTGTGATCCTGTATTAAATCTAACCATTACACATTGTGTTAATCATCCATTATGATGAGTGGGGAGAGACTGTTTAAAGCATAGGCAATGAGTCTACAATCCAGAGCTAGTGAGTTGCTTGTAAAATAACTCAGTGACTGCTTGCCAACTCTGGCTGAAATCCCTGGACTCCCTTCTAGCAGAGAGGGTTTTTTAGATGAAATAAATGCAGAAAAGATAGATGCCTTCTCTATCACAGCTTGTTCTAATTTTTGTCCCTCCCTACTCAGAATAAAGGGGTAAAGGAGATGAGGGGTAAAATTTCTTCTTTTGTTGCCACGGAACTCAAGTATAATTGAGATAGAATTCACCAACTGCATTTTTTAATCCTAAGGTTATTTTTTTTCTTTAAAGCAAAAATGAATAAAAATCATTGCTCTCTTTCTATATAAATTTACCACTCCAGTATTTCTTCTTTTGTTAAAGTTTCTTATCATGGCACAGAGATCTAAATTTGATATGAAGAGTAGGTATTTTCGAGTTCTCCTAGATTGCTACCTGCCCAGCAAACTGTGCACACTTAGTTTAACTTTTTAAAAGTTTCTTCTCATGACATAGAGATCTAAATTTGATTTGAAGAGGTCTTTTCAAGTTCTCCTAGGTTGCTACCTGCCCAACAACCTGTGCACATGTAGTTGACAGCAGTTGCTAAAGAGACATCTCCAGGCAGCTGTCTTTGTGTTTAGCTCTGCACTTATTTTAGATCCCTGTGGTATGAAATGAGCCCTTAAATGTGGTATGGAGTTAACAGAGATCTACTCAGAATCATTTTAACAGGGACAAGAATAATGGCACAGAGGAACATCATCTAGTTTGATGATGATGGGGATGAAGAAGGCCATGATGGATGTGATGTGATAATTGTAATGAAGCGAGTGCAGTGTTTATCTTGGGCCCTCATTCAGTTGCTGAGAATGTAGCTTCCAAAAGGCTCAAAGTCAACAATCAAAATAATAATTGCAGTGCAACCTAACATTTCTAATGTAATGTTCTAGATAACAGAGCATTTCCTATAGTTTCAATATGCACAATTTCTTAAAGAAGATGTTCATTTCTCATACAGCCTGTAGTATTAAGAGAATGCTTTTCTGATATACCAGGACCATTTAGACAATTTCTTAAGGCCCTGGAATCTGATACAAAATGATTTTATGAAGCCATTTCTCTTTTTTTTTTTTCTTTTTCTGGATTCTCACAAAAAGCATGTTGATGAATAGGTGTTCAGGCTCAAGATTTGAATAGGATCATCATGCCATGGAGCTCTATAATGAGTTTTTTATTAAAGAAGAGTGAGCTGTCTTTTGGAAGGACATGGTTTTTTATCTTATATTGCATATCTAGGCTTTAGAGTGATGATTTGGGTCAAACTAAGCTGAATTTGAAGCATGCCTTTATCGCTATGTTATATGAGTGGCTGGCTATGAATCGAATAAGTCTTGAACAAGAATTGACCTGCCTGTAACCGCTTCTTATTCATGATTCTTAAATTGGCAATTCTGGTCTACATCTCTCTGGAAAAATCCAGTCTCACATTTTTTTCTTGGTTATCTAACTAATAATAATATTCTGTGCAAACTATGGTTGTTTTCCCTCCCAAAAAACCTTTTTATTTCCTTTCTAATATTGTATTAATGCTCTCTGTTGATTTTAAAGTACTATGCAGCACAAAAGAATCAAAGATAAATAAAAGATCCATAATCTAAGCTCTCCTAGAGCACACACTGTATTGGAAAAATCACATTCTTTTAAAATTCGTACCCTAATAGAGACAATTTAATATTGTGAAAAACCTCAAGTCAGAGAATACAAAATACTTTACTACTATTTTACCCCTGTGAGAGGCTATTTCAAAATGAAGGAAGGTAAGGAAGCAAGGCAAATATTTTATGGAGGAGAACTATTTGAGCTGAGAACTGATGGTGTAGGTTTGGTGGCTGATTTGGTAACCTTGACTCCAGCAAAGGAAATGTATTGTGTAAAATGCCTCCTATAAAGCAAATAGGAGTGAGAGGAAGCTGTAGGAATGTCCTGTTGTTATGGGACAAGGAGACTGAGTGCTGTGAAAAAGGCTTGGTTCACATTACCTTCAGCTGCAACATCTTAGACATTAAGGCTGTTTCCTTTGTCTCTGTGTATATGACTCCCCAATAGTCTCTGCTAAGGTGAGCTGCCTTCTTTTTCCATATCTTCCCTTCTCTGATTTTGACCTATAACTACTATTTTCCCCCAGGACATTCACATCCACACTAGACTGAAGAATTGATTATGAAGTCTGCTAAAATGAATCTTAGAGTCTATCACCTGGTGTGCAGTGTCTCCTACAAGTTTACTTATGAGGACTTTTAATATTCTTATGGTGCTATTTGTGAAGTCACAGAACCTTTGGGATTTAGGACGTAGACCTCCAGAGGAGTTCCTTGAGGGTTATATCCTAACTTTAATGCAAGCCCAATTTCTTCTTCCTAATCTATGAAGATGTGAGGAGTTGCTGTTTCTTGTTTCAGCCACTATAGCTGGAGTTTCTCCTGCCACTTTGATTCCCTATAGCGAGGGGCTGTAGAGCTGTGTGGCTTACCCAGTCATTATGCTTTCCCTACCTTTATGAGCTATAAAACTGTAGAAATACCATAGCCTTCTTGCAGAGTTCTGCTTTTTTTTTTTCCTGTTGTGATTGAGAGTAATTTATCCCTTTTTTTTTGGTAGCTTCCCATTCTTCTCAATTTTCATGGGAATGTTTATCACTCCAAACTGTGTATGGGAGTTCTATTTCTTGGTTTTTATTTACTTTTATTATTTCATGGTTAAAGTTAAGAGATTACCTTGAGCCTTAGTAGAGAATTTTGACTATTCTCAATATTTGAACTCTTAAGATTTTATTGGAACTTTTAAAGTTATATTATTTATATTTTACATAGTGAGGTAATCATTGGTTTAGAGTGAACGTTTTATAGTGTGACACTGAAATGTCATCAATAGGCTCCTGTGTTTGAACACTTAGAACTAGAGTGATACTTTGGGAGGTTATGAAAACTTTTTCTATGGTGAGCTCAAATGGGAGGTGCATACAGAGAGGAAGGACCTTATGAGTGGTAGCTTGGTAGTGCTTCTGCTCCTGTCTGTGCTCACTGACCTACTAAGGTGTGAAAACTGCCACTTCACATTCCTGCCACTAAAGGTAGAATAACTGGAGTTGCCAGGCCTTTCCACTCATGAAAAAGTATTTTCCCCAAAGCCAGAATAATCCTGTAAATTGAAGTCCCAGAATGTAATTGTCCCAACAACATTTAAGATGTATCTCAACTTAATTCTAGTAATATCCTCACAGACAGGCCCAGACATTTGTTTCCTGGGTGATTTTAGATCTGCTGAAGTTAATAATTATCAAACTAGGTATTTACAAATAAATGGGATAATTGATTAATCTGTGAAAATGTGGATTTCTGATAGATAAATTATAGGATTCCAGAAAAGTCTACCTTAAAAATAGAGCAACGCAACAAGTTCATACATAATATGAGAATATATCCGGGAACAGGATATTGTTATGTAATTGGTCCTTTGCATTAGTAGTAAGAACAGAGCCACAGAACATTTTACTGGCTCTAGATTTATCTTTAAAAATAATAGTAACTATTTCAAATTATTATGCAATCAAAGTTCAAATTCTAGGGAAAGCTAATTATTTTTTTTTTAAGATGGGTCTAGTAAAGTAAGATTATGTCTCCATAGATGGAGATGAAACAAACTCCATGAACCTATATTCTAGGTGACCTCAAGAGCACCTGTACATCAGGCAAACAAACATAACTACCTACATCACACTTAATAGGCATTCTGTAGATCTCACTCCCTCTGTTTTTAGACATATATTTTAGATGGACTCAAGTCTGTGTTCCCATTTCCAAGGCAAGGCTAGAGTGAGAAAGAATAATTGATCCAAAAATAGCAACATCCTTGATAGGCTTCTAACCTCTGCACAGGTGAAATTTTAGAATCTGGACCTGATGGGTCTCACCCTTCCTTCCAATTCAAGAAGCTGAGTAATGAATTGCCTCCATGGCAACAAGCAAGATATCTGGGCTGGGTGATGTTGTGCATGTGGGAAATGCCTGAATCTCTTTAAGAGCTGGTTATTTTCTATGTTGATAATTTCAGAAAGTGGAATAAGAAATCATCTCTAATTCACCGTCGTTTATATTTTAATTTATGAAAGTAGCTGAATCTGGCCCAAACTGCTTTGTGTTCTTCATATTTGGCAGAATACTATTGTGGAACTGAAAGGCACTGAGAAGATACAAGACCTAAAGCTATTACTTTTATTCTGATTAAATTATAATTTTCACACGACTGAAGTGTTAAAATCGTAAAAAACTCAGGAGATTTGTGTGTGCTTATGTGTGTGTGTGTGTGTGTGTGTGTGTGTGTATTTACACCCATATTTATACATGTAGAAGACTGATACTTAATGAATTATTCTCTCACTTTCTACTGTGCCCTCTCTCACTTTGCCCTCTCTCACTGAATGAAAGGATGAATGACCTTTCAGGATCGACCTTTCTCTGTATATTCAATGTGCTTGAGTTATCTGTAAGTATTGTCATATCCAGAGGTTTTTTTTTTATTATTATATATTTTCTTTATTTAAATTTCAAATGCAATCACAAAAGTTCCCATATACCCTCTCCCAGCCCTGCTCCCCTCCCCACCCACTCCACTTCTTGGCCCTGGCATTCCCCTCTTCCCAGTGATGGCTGACTAGGCCATCTTCTGCTACATATGCAGCTAGACTACCCTACCTGGGGATCCATCCCATAATCAGCCACCAAAAGCAGACACTATTGAATATGCCAGCAAGATTTTGCTGAAAGGACCCTGATATAGCTGTCTCTTGTGAGGCTATGCCAGTGCCTGGCAAATACAGAAGTGGATGCTCACAGTGAGCTATTGGACAGAACACAGGGCCCCCAATGGAGGAGGTAGAGAAGACACCCAAGGAGCTGAAGCAGTCATATCCTGATTTTGTGTGAGAGCTGGGGATTCCAAATCAGGTCCCCATGCTTCCAAAAATGCTCTTACACACTGAGCTATCTCCCACTGTCCCTATTTCCATGTTTTAAAATCATGTCTTTCCACTAGTAAATCATTTTAGATTTATCTCTTGCTTCTACTATGTGTGTATGTGTGTATATGTGTATCTGTATGTGTTATGTATATATGTTTAGGCACATGTGTGTACATACATAGAGGTCATAAGCAGAAGATCTTAGACTCTGGCTTTGTACATGCTTATTTTCTGAGATAGGTTCTTTCCCAAATCAAAACTCTTTGAATAGGTGCCTTTTTCTTATGTGTTGGTGCCTGTAACATTGTTCATCAGAGGGATGTGCACTTTGTTGGAACATGCTAATAGCAGTCCTGGACAAGTTGAACACATCACAAAACACAACAGAGTTAAATAATATCAGATGGAGTTCCTCATGAGGGAAGTAATACTTTTCAGCAACATCTCACTAACAAGGCACCAAGCCTCAGATGGTCACCTAGTATTCCATTGTTATATCAGTGATTGTGGCCAGTAAAACAAAGAGTTTTCAAAGACAGACATGGGAGATATTGCTGCCAGTTATTTTGAATTTTTTTCTTTTTTTTTCTTTGTTTTCATTCATTAATTTATTTATTCACTTTACATCCCAATCCCAGCACCCCCTTCTCAGTACCACCCTCTCAGAAAGGTGGAAACTCCCTTTGGGTACCACCCAACCCTGGGACATCAAATCAAAGCAGGACTAGGCCCACGTTCTCTCATTGAGGTTTGACAAGGCAATCCAGGTAAGGGAAGGGGATCTAATGGCAGGCAAAAGAGTCAGAAATAGCCCCTGCTCCAATTGTTAGGGTGCCCAAAAACCTAGAATACCCAAGATACAATTTCCAAAACACAAGATAATCAAAAAAGACCAATGCGTGGATACTTCATTCCTCCCTATATTAGGGATTAAAATATGCATGGAAGGAGGTGCAGAGACAAAGTTTGGAGCTAAACAAAAGGATGGACCATCCAGAGAGTGCCCCACCTGGGTGGTCCATCACATAATCAGCCACCAAATGCAGACACTGCTGCATACACCAGCAGGATATTGCTGTAAGGACCCTGATATAGCCCTCCTGGCAGGCTTTGACAGTCTCTGACAAATACAGAAGTGGATGCTTACAACCATCTATAGAGCAGAACACAGGGTCACCAATGTAGGAGCTAGAGAGAGTACCCAAGAGCTGTAGGGGTCTGCAAACCTATAGATGGAACAACAATATGAATTAATCAGAACCCCCAGAGCTCATGTCTCTAGCTGCATATGTGTTAGAAGATGGCCTAGTTGGCCATTATTCGGGAAGAAAGGCACTTGGTCTAGCAATGCTTATATGCCCCAGTACAGGGGAATGCCAGGGCCAAATTGTGGGAGTGGGAGGGTAGGGGAGCAGGGAGCGGGGAGGATATAGGGGACTTTTGGGATAACACTTAAAATGTAAATGAAGAAATTCTCTAATAAATAAAAAAAGCCAGAGACACTGAAACTTATAGAGGAGAAAGTGGGGAAAAGGCTCGAAGATATGGGCACTGGGGAAAAATTCCTGAATAGAACAGCAATGGCTTGGGCTGTAACATCAAGAATTGACAAATGGGACCTCATAAAGTTGCAAAGCTTCTGTAAGGCAAAAGA
>LR751233.1:97385-137836 GCA_902729485.2 Mus minutoides
CCCAGTGCTGAGAAATCCACAGGCCTGGGTAAACTGCTCTCTGAAGATCAGGGGCTCTGGCATAGAGACTAGCACCCAAGCCCCACATGACAACCAGGTAGTCTGGCCTGTGCTAGAAATCTGTCCTTGTTAATGACACTCTCAGGATGCTGGTAGGGATTGGTAATAACCCTATTCTCTCACCTGTGGTTTTCTTTTCATAGCCCTATCCCTAAATACTGGGATATCTTGGTCTTTTTCACAGTAAGCAGAAATCAATATCTCTATATGGCCACTAAACTGGTACTTTAAAACTCTCTTGATGGCGATCCTTTAAGTAGGCTTCCCTCCCCCCTCTCTCACTTGCTCTTTCCTTGCTCCTGGCACATTGGCCTCTGCCCTGCCAACTCCAAATAGCTCTACTCCCAGTTCACCCAGTGAAAAGCAGGTCTAGCCCTGTCCCCTGCCAGGGACTCTGTCTGCTGAGACATGCTTTACCTCACACTGGACCATCCACCACACCTACCATTGCACTCTTTCTTGCACCAGGTTCCTGTGCTCTGCCTGCCACCACCCCTGCCTGGCTGCCCACTGAAGCCATGGGAAAAACAGCTTTCACCTTTTTAGAGAAGCCATTTTCCCTAGAGCTCAAGGGAGCCCCTACATCTCTCCCTCTCTATCTCTCCCTTTCTGCCTGGAACTCATAAATTGAGTGCTAGACCTGCCTCCCCACCCGCAACCCTATAAACTAAGAGAGCCAGAAACATGGTGCCTCAGCTTTCAGTTTCTGGTAAGATATCAGGCCCAGCTTGGTCTCTGGAGTGCCATCTGGCCTACTGTGGCTCTTAGCAATCCGTGTTCTTCAGGCTGAGCATTTCTTTCCCTACCTGAGTGCTCACCTTGTGACTCTAATGCACACACAGGCAAGTGCCTGTCTCTCCTTTTGTAGCTCTGCAGACCAGTCATTCCCAAGTCTTACCTGCCATCTCAGTTCATGTCACAGGCCTGAACACACTTGGAAAACTCACTTTCTGTCACCAAGATCTTATGCTACCATTGCTGAACGCTTTCTTATTCCTTTAAATTCTGGTCCTCCATACCAACTCTATGCCAAGTGTTTCTTTACTAATGCAAAACCAAGTGATTCTCTGCTAATACAAAGTGTGTTTTTATCTACTTACACAACCTGTCAAAGTTACTTAAGATTTGTTTTTCCTATCCTGTCTTGATAAATAATGATTTTTTGCTACCCCCATTAAATTATCGTGTGCTCTATTCAAATATGAACAATCAATATAGCCCTCAATTTTGTCAGAATTCTGCAAATTGTAATGTACTTAAGTTTATGATAGACAAAATCTTCCAAAAACTAACAGATTACCCCCAAGGTCTCAGAAGAAATGGACACAGCTACAAGAGACTGCCTGAACTTACAACCATTGAAAAGCATCACCATGGCCCTGCCATGACCAGGTCAACACTGGATTCAAAGTGTCTGAGTCAAGATGAGACATTTCTCATTCCATGCCTTATCAGATCCACAGAGGAAAAAAGGGGCTCTTCATACAAAGGCTCTTTTTTTTTTTTTTTTTTTTTTTTTGGCTTGAAAGTCAGACTGACTCTGCCCAAGTGCCCATAGAGACCACAGAGACCACAGAGACCATAGAGACCACAGAGACCACAGAGACCACAGAGACCACAGGGAACTGTTAGCTAGTGGACTGTAGATGAACTCTGTCATTTTTTTTTACCTGATATATGACTACTAGATTATAGTTTATTTTTCCTCAGATCTCTGACTTCATTGACAGCTAAGGTAACTGTAACTTGACAGCTAGAAAACAGATCTCTAAACTCAGTTTCTCACAACCAGGTCAGATGTAAGCTGTCATAGATGTAATCTGTTACTTCCTTATCTGAAGGCAGCTTCCATCAATTAAATGCTTCATATTTCCTTTTCTTGCTATGCCATTGTCCTAACATTATTTGAGTTCTTATAAATTTGCCTAACTCTAATAACATAGTCCACTATACGATCTAACTATATAATCACAAATTCTTGTTCTTTCTGTCCCATACACAAAAGGCTTATCTTAAAGACAGTTTCTATTGTTAACTCACCTTGTTATCTCTTTTATAAGCTACAAGAAAACCACTCAGATCTACGTCTCATCTACTTAATAGATGCCAGTCAGATAAGTACATCTGCTAATCAATAGCTTAATGTTCCCACTTACTAACTATTAAAGGGGAAGGGATTCCCCTAGGTTTCAAATATACATCTAAAAAGATTATATCTCCTCAACTCACTTAATCTTATCCTCTAACTTATATATATGTGTGTGTGTGTGTGTGTGTGTGTGTGTGTGTGTGTATGTGTGTGTGTGTTTTAGAACCTTGCTAAGTCCAGGCACTTACTACAACTAGGACATCTCCAGAGAAGCAACCTCCAGATGCTCCAATCTCCTTTTACAGACAAAGATACTTCTATTGAACTTGTTCTTTCTGATCTATCCACAGATGGTTCCATAGACCTTGGACAGTAAGGAAACAGCCAAATCTTCTAAGACTGAACCAACATTCCCATACCCATTTTCTTAGGCTTCCCAGAGACATGTCACCCCAAAGTCAGCAGGAAGTAGTCAGAGATCACAATGACCCTATTCCTCCTCCACTCATCTCTTTCTATTCTTTTTTTTTTCCTTTTAATTAAACAAAAATCTGGAAATGTTAGCATTCTATCTAAGCTCCTCCCTACAGTTATCTGGTAACAGCCAAGTAAGTCTAACTCACTATAAAATTTGCTGCTTGCCCCTTCCACTCTTGCTCTTGCCTTTCTGCTCCCTCTATACCCTCTTGCCCCTTTCCCCTCTCTCCCCATTCCCTTCCCCCTTCTCTCTCCATGTGCTCATGGCTGGCCTTCTCTTCTCTTCTCTTCTCTTCTCTTCTCTTCTCTTCTCTTCTCTTCTCTTCTCTTCTCTTCTCTTCTCTTCTCTCCTCTCCTCTCCTCTCCTCTCCTCTCCTCTCCTCCCCTCCCCTGCTCCATTCCCTTCCTCTTCTCCTTCCTCTCTCTCTCTCTCTCTCTCTCTCTCTCTCTCTCTCTCTCCCTCCCTCCCTCTCTCCATGCCTTTACTACTCTCTTAACTCCCCTTCCCTAGCCCTGAATAAACTCTATTCTATATTGTACCATTATGTGGCTGCTCCCTCAGGTGGAAAGGATGCCTCAGCATGGGCCTGCAGAGGCACCCCTTTCCCCACACCTCACCACACATCCATAAAAACATATTCCCACTCTCTTTATATTTTTATAAACACATCAATATCATTAGAATAATTAATAGGTCTGACTGGAGGGCATCCACAACTGTGTGAATGTGCAGTAATGTATGTCACATGCTATGTGTCAAGGTCAGAGTACAACCTTGGTTGTGAGTCTTAGCATTCCATGAGGGCTCACTGCTTTTTGTCCTGTAGAAACAGCAAGCTAGTTGATCTATGAACTTCCTGGAATTCTCGAACATCCATATCACATTTCCTGCAAGAAAGCTATAATGTCAGCACTAATGGTAAGCATCTACTTTTGAAGTGGTCTTCCCAGGATTGAATCTCTGGTCCTCACACTTCAGCTTCCACTCACTGAGCCATCCATCAGCACAGGCTGACAGCTGTCAAATCTAGCTTAACAGTCACCACATACTACAGAAGGGAGCCTAGTTTCTTTTGCTAGTGATCTTTATGTTCTCCAAGTAAAAATCAACTGTTTGGGGATATATATCCTCCTTTCAAATATTCCCTTAGTCTCTGTTGCTATATTCGAAACACTGAGTTTACAAATAAAGCAGAAAGTGCCACAGTTCGTATAATACACCAAAGACATTTCATTTCCAGAGTGAACTGAATTGGAAAAAAAGTCATTTTCTTAAGAAATTATAGTGTCTAATAAAGCTTATATGGAGGAATATGTCTTTGCCCCAAGGATCTGCTTGCATCTCATTCCTTGTAAGATAAAAGGGGTGAAATTGAATAAAATAAAACAAATATTTTGTTACCATTATAACTGTATGCAAGTATAGATATCCAGTTTTGGTGTTTCTCCTCTTGATCAGCCTTTTTCCGCCAACCCTCAGTCACCAGCCTGTTGATAGCTTGTGCCTCTCCATGTGCATCAGATCAGATGAGGCCAGACCTCCTTGCTTACCTGAGGTTCCTGCAGGGAAAGTGAGCAGTTTCATGGGAGAATATAATATAATGATCTTCAGAAAAGAAAGGATTCTCTCTTTTTAGATTCTAAGGAAGCTGTTCTTTGTGGCATAAGGTGTCTGTTGCAGCTTGATTAAAGTGGAGAATGACGTATTTTATCCCTGACAGACCAGTCTTTTCCCATCACCAGCTAGGGGCTTATCCATGAATACCATGAATATATATGACAGCTTAAAGCTTGTGTAGTTGAGTTTTCTTCCCCTTAGCTATTAAATATTCAACAGATTCATTATGCAGAAAGAATAATATAAGGCTCATGGGGACCTTTGTAGGACCTTATATTACCATTATTAATATTAATCACTTGAAGCACCAACATCCTCCTACTTTGCAAACTCAAATGTCAATAGAGTAAATTGCATCTTTTCTTTTTTTTTTTTTGTCCTCTCATGGGCAAAGAGAATAAACTTTAAAAGAAAATAAGGATTTTTTTTTTCATTTCTTTTCAAACAATGAAGTGTATCTGGAGGCAGCTTTTCAAATGCTCCCACTACAGAAAACAACTCAAAAGGTGTGAAGATTAGCATTTTTGAAGTGGAAGTACTTTACATTCTTTCAGCTGGCCCTAGCGGCTTCTGTCTTTTTCCCTGACCCAATACCAGATCTGAATTCCCTCCATCCCTCACTACTCCCCCTCAATGTCCACATTCTCTCCCAAGTCCCATCCTCCCTCCCTTCCTTCCCAATTGTGATTGCTTTCTTTTCTGTCCCAAGTGGGATTGAAGCATCCTCAATTGTTAACTTGAGCTTGCTGAGCCTTCTAAATTCTGTTGACTCTATCTTGTGAGTTTTCTATGTTTTTGTTTGTTTGTTTGTTTGTTTGTTTGTGGGTTTTTTGTTTTTGTTTTTTGTTTGTTTGTTTGTTTTTGTTTTTTGCTAATATCCACTCATAAGTGAGTACATACAATGCTGTCCTTTTGGGTCTGAATTACCTCACTCGGGATCATATTTTCTAGTTTTATCCATTTGAGAATATCTTCATTCTTAATAGCTGAGTAGTATTCTATTGTGTAAATTAACCAAATTTTCTGTATCCATTCTTCTTTCATGGGATATCTAGGTTGTTTCCAGCTTCTGGCTATCACAAATAAGGCTGCTAGGAACCCAGTGGAACAGGTGACCCTGAGGCATGGTGGGGCCTATTTTGGGTATATTCCCAAGAGTGGTAGAGCTGGGTCTTCAGGTAGATCTTTTTCCAGTTTTCCAAGGAAACTCCAGATTGGTTGTATTGGTTTGCAATACCACCAGCAATGGAGGAGTGTTATTCTTTTACCATATCCTCTCCAACATGTGTTGTTATATGATTTTTTCCCCAGCAATACCTCTCCTGGGAATATACTCAGAAGATGTTCCAACTGGTAATAAGGACACATGCACCACTATGTTCATAACAGCCTTATTTATAATAGCCAGAAGCTGGAAAGAACCCAGATGTCCCTCAACAGAGTAATGGATACAGAAAATGTGGTACATTTACACAATGGAGTACTACTCACCTATTAAAAACAATGAATTTATGAAATTCTTGGGCGAAAGGATGTATCTGGAGGATATCACATGAGGTTTTAATCTTAGCCATTCTGACTTCTTTGAGGTGGAATGTCAGGGTTGTTTTGATTTGCATTTCTCTGATTACTAATGACTTTGAACATTTAGGCATTTCTCAGCCATTTGAGATTCCTCAGTTATTAATTATTAGTTTAGTTCTATACCCCGTTTTTTGATTGGGTTGCTCAATTTTTTGGTGGTTAACTTCTTGAGTTCTGCATATATATTGGATATTAGCCCTCTTTAGGATGTGGGATTAGTGAAGACGTTTTTCCCAATCAGTAGGTTGCCAATTTGTCTTATTGACTATGTCCTTTGCCTTACAGAAGCTTTCCAGGTTTATGAGGTCCCATTTATCAATTCTTATGAGCCATTGGAATTTTATTTAGGAAATTCCCCTGTGTGCCACAGAGTTCAAGGCTCTTTCCCACTATCTTGTCTATTATATTCAGTGTATCTGGTTTTGTGTTGAGGTCCTTGACCCTCTTGGACTTGAAGAAGTAGGAGGTTGGGGGGAACCCCAAGAATGCACCAGAATCCTGGGAGCACAGGACTCATAGGGAGGAACCATTAATGAAATGCCTGAGAGTAGGAAGAGGAACTTATATAGCACACCTCCTGCAGGAAGGCAGAACATCAAGTGAAGGATGGGGTTGCCATTCAACAGTCACACCTCTGACCCATGATTGTTTGTGTCTGAAAAAATTACAGAGAAATACAGAAGTGGATGCTCATGGTCATCTATTGGATGAAACACAGGGCCTCAATGAAGGAGCTATAGAAAGTGCCCAAGGAACTAAAGGAGTCTGCAACCCTATAGGTGGAACAACAATATGAACTAACCAGTACTCTCCAGAGCTGTGTTTCTAGTTGCATATGTAGCAGATGATGGCCTAGTTCGGCATCATGGGAGGAGAGGACCTTGGTCTTGAGAAGATTATATGCCCCCATACAAGGGAATCCCAGTGCTAGGAAGTGGGAGTGGGTTGGGGAGCAGGGCAGGGGGAGGGTACAGGGGGCTTTGGGGATAGAATTTGAAATGTAAATGAAGAAAATATCTAGTTAAAAAAAAAGAACATGTGTATGTGCACATGGAAAAAAAAAAAAAGAATTATAAGGACCTTGGGCCCGAACTTGGCAGACCATCCCAAGGTCCCCAGAGAACTCTCCATACCACAGGCACCCTAGCACACCCAGGATTTTGGGTCCACTGGTGAGTGTAATGCAACCTCTGTTCCAAAACAAACCAGAGGTGCTTGTGCCAGCAGGAACAGAAAAAAAGGAAATTCACCCAACTAGCAGCTGGGGTTTGTTGCAGTCTGTACCAGCCCTTCCCCACCTTGGGTACAAATTCAACAGACAGTCCCACAATCCCCAGAAGACTCTACAAACTGCAGGCACACTAGAAAACCCAGGATCTCAGAGAAATCTGAGAAGAGTTGGCCTTCAGAGAGGTCTCTGACTCTGGGAATAAGGTGAGAGCAACATCTTGTATCCTGGGTCTCTCAGAGACCAGTCAACTCAGGAGAGTGTATAGGCCATAGAAACAACAGAGCTTCTTGGACACAGTCCTTTCAGGCCTTCATCTTCAGCCAGGAGGAGGATCTGAGCTCCAGACCTCTGTATCCCTTCCCTATAAGAAGAGAGCTTGCCTGCAGAGAGTGCTCTGACCACTGGGATTCAGGAGAAAGTTGGACTTCCAGGAGTGTAGACAGAGGCTAACAGAATCACAGGAGGAACAAGCTTCAGCCAGAGACAGCTAGAACATCTAACACCAGAGACTACCAGATGGCAAAAGGCAAACATAAGATTCTTGCTAACAGAAACCAAGACCACTCGCCATCATGAGAACCCAGTACGCCCACCACAGTGAGTCCTGGATAACACAACACACCTGAAAAGCAAAATTCAGATTTAAAATCATATCTCATGATGCTGGTAGAGGATTTTAAAGAAATATAGGAGAACACTGCTAAACAGGTAGAAATCCTTAAACAGGAAGCACAAAAATCCCTCAAAGAATTACAGGAAAACACTGCTAAACAGGTACAAGTTCTTAAAGGAGGAAACACAAAAATCCCTTAAAGAATTACAGGACAACACAACCAAACAGGTGATAAAATTGAACAAAACCATCTAAGATCTAAAAATGGAAATAGAAACAATAAAGAAACCCAAAGGGAGACAACTCTGGAGATAGAAATCTAGGAAAGAAATCAGGAACCACAAATGAATTTAACAAATATCTACAGAAACTTTTTTCCTAAAACAAAAGCATAGAAGCTCCTCATGGTACCTTCTCCAAAATTGACATATAATTGGTCACAAAACAGGCCTCAACAGATTCAAAAATATTGAAATTATCCCATGTATCCTACCAATCTGTTACATCAGAAACAGAATACCAGAGATGTAATAGAGAATATCAGGTGCAGGAGATTCCATAAGAAACATGACCAAAACAATAAAAGAAAATGTAAAATGCCAAAAGATCTTAACTCAATACATCCAGTAAATCCAGTACACAATGAGAATACTGAACATAAGGATAATGGGTATAGATGAGAATGAAGATTTTTCAACTTAAAGGGTCAGTAAATATCTTCAACAAAATTAATGAAGAAAACTTCCCTAACCTGAAGAAAGAGATGCTCATGAACATACAAGAAGCCTACAGAACTCCAAATAGACCGGACCAGAAAGGAAATTCTCCCTATACATAATAATCAGAATAACAAATTCACTAAATACAGATGGAATATTAAAAACAATAAGGGAAAAAGGTCAAGTAACATATAAAGGCAGACCTATTAGAATTACACCAGACTTCTCACCAGAGACTATGAAAGCCAGAAAATCCTGGACAGATGTTAAGATTACAGACCCTAAGAGAACACAAATGCCAGTCCAGGCTGCTATACCCTGCAAAACTCTCAATTACCATAGATAGACAAATCAAAGTATTCCATGACAAAACCAAATTCACACAATATCTTTCTATGAATCGAGCCCTTCAAAGGATAATAAAGGGAAAACACCAACACAAGAATGGAAATTATTCCCTAGAAAAAGCAAGAAAGTAGTCCTTCAACAAACCTAAAAGAAGATAGCTACAAGAACAGAATCAAAATTGTAACAACAGTAACAACAACAACAACAAAAACCAGGAAACAACAATTACTTTTCCTTAATATCTCTTAATATCAATGGAATCAATTCCACAATAAAAAGACATAGACTAACAGACTGGCTACACAAACAGGACCCAACATTTTGCTGCATACAGGAAACCAAACTCAGGACCAAGGACAGATATTATCTAAGAATAAAAGGCTGGAAAACAATCTTCCAAGCAAATGGTCCAAAGAAACAAGCTGTAGTAACCATTCTAATATCGAATAAAATCGAGTTCCAACCCAAAGTTATCAAAAATACAAGGAGGGGCACTTCATACTCATCAAAGGTAAAATCTTCCAAGATGAACTCTGAATTCTGGATATCTATGCTCCAAATGCAGGAGCAGCCACATTCATTAAAGAAACTTTAGTCAAGCTTAAAGCACACATTGTACTTCACACAATAATAGTGGGGGACTTCAATACCACACTCTCATCAACAGACTGATCCTGGAAACAGATATTAAACAGAGACACATTGAAACTAACAGAAGTTATACAAGAAATGGATTTAACAGATATCTATAGAACATTTGATTCTAAAACAAAAGGATATACCTTCTTCTCAGCACCTCATGGTAACTTCTCCAAAACTGACCATATAATTGGTCACAAAACAGGTTTCCACAGATGCAAAAATGTTGAAATTATCCTATGCATCCTATCAGATCACCACCAAAAAAGGCTGACCTTCAATAACAACATAAATAATAGAAAGCCAATATTCAAGTGGAAACTGTAAAACACTCTACTCAATGATACCTTGGTCAGGGAAGGAAGAAAGAAAGAAATTAAAAAAAAAAAAAGAGTTTAGTGAAAATTAAGCCAAAACATACCCAAAGTTATAGGACACAATAAAAGCAGTCCTAAGATGAAAATTCGAAGCTCTGAGTGAAAACAAACAAACAAACAAACAAAAACAAACTAGAGAGAATATATATTAGTACCTTGACAGCACACCTAAAAGCTCTAGAACAAAAGGAAGCAAATTCACCAAAGAGGAGTAGAGGGCAGGAAATAAGCAAACTTAAGGCTGAAATCAACCACAAAAAGGAACTATACAAAGAATCAAACCAGGAGCTTTTCTTTGAGAAAGTCAACAAGATAGATAAACCCTCATCCAGACTAACTAGAGGGCAAAGGAACAGTATCCAAATTTTCAAATTCAGAAATGAAAAGGGAGATATGACAACAGAATCTGAGGAAATCCAAAATGTCATCAGATCCTATTACAAAAGCCTATACTCAACAAAACTGGAAAACCTGAATGATATGGACAATTTTCTAAACAGATACCACATACCAAAGTTAAATCAGGATCAGATAAATGATCTTAACAGTCCCATATCCTCTAAAGAAATAGAAGTAATCATTAATAGTCTCTCAACCAAAAATAAATAAATAAATAAATAAATAGATAGATAAATAAATAAAAATAAAAATAAAAAAAAGCCAGGACCTGAAGGGTTTAATGCAGAATTCTATCAGATCTAATAAGAAGACCTAATTCCAATTCTCCTCAAACAATTCCACAAAATAAAAACAGAATGTAGTCTATCCAATTCACTTCTTGAAGCCACAATTACTCTCATACCTAAACCACATAAAGACCCAACAAAGAAAGAGAATTTCAGACCAATTTCCCTTATGAATATCGATGCAAAAATATTCAATAACATTCTCACAAATCAAACCTAAGAATAGATCAAAATGATCATCCATCATGATAAAGTAGGCTTTATCCCAGAAATGCAGGGATAGTTTAATATACAGAAATCCATCAGTGTAATCCACTATATAAACAAACTCAAATACAAAAACCACATGATGATCTCCTTAGATGCTGAGAAAGTATTTGACAAAATCTAACACCCATTTATGATAAAAGTATTGGAAAGACCAGAAATTCAAGGCCCATACCTAAAAATAATAAAAGCAATATACAGCAAACCAGTAGCAGACATCAAAATAAATGGAGAGAATCTTGAATCAATCCCACTAAAAACAGGGACTAGAAAA
This sequence comes from Mus minutoides, assembly GCA_902729485.2. NCBI lineage: Eukaryota > Metazoa > Chordata > Mammalia > Rodentia > Muridae > Mus > Mus minutoides. The sequence continues at coordinate 108,368 of LR751233.1, forward strand.
GGCTGCCCACTTTCTCTCTACCTATTCAATATAGTACTCAAAGTACTAGCCAGAGCAATTAGAAAACCAAAGGAGATCAAGGGGATACAAATTAGAAAAAGAAAGAAGTCAAAATATCACTATTTGCAGATGATATAATAGTATATATAAGTTACCCTAAAAATTCCACGAGAGAACTGCTAAAACTGATAAACAGCTTCAGTAAACTAGCTGGATATAAAATTAACTCAAACAAATCAGTGACCTTTCTATACACAAAGGATAAACAGGTTTAGACAGAATTAGGGAAACAACACACTTTACAATAGTCACAAATAATATAAAATACATTGATGTGACTCTAAGCAAGTGAAAGATCTGTATGATAAGAACTTCAAGTCCCTGAAGAAAGAAATTGAAGAAAATCTGAGAAGATGGAAAGATCTAGGAGATCTTGGATCATGACTATCTTACCAAAAAGCAATCTACAGATTCAATGCAATACGCATCAAAATTCTAACTTAATTCTTCATCAAGTTAGAAAGGGCAATTTTCAAATTCATCTGGAAAAAAAAAAAAAAAAAACTAAGATAGCAAAAACTATTCTCAACAATTAAAGAACCTCTGGTGGAGTCACCATGCCTGATCTCATGCTGTACTACAGAACAATTATGATAAAAACTGCATGGTACTCGTTCAGTTTCAGACAGGCAGATTAATGGAATAGAATTGATGACCCAGAAATGAACCTACATTCCTATGTTCACTTGAACTTTATGAAAGGGTCTAAAACCATCCAGTGTAAAAAAGACAGCATTTTCAACAAATGGCACTGGCTCAACTGACAGTTGCCATGTAGAAGAATACGAATTGATCCATTCTTACCTCCTTGTACAAAGTTCAAGTCTAAGTGGATGAAGCCAGAAGCTGGAAATAACCAAGATGTCCCTCAACAGAGGAATGGATACAGAAAATATGGTACATTTACACAATGGAGTACTACTCACCTATTAAAAACAACAAATTTATGAAATTCTTAGGCAAATAGATGTATCTGGAGGGTAACATCCTGAGTGAGGTAACACAATTACAAAAGAACTCACATGATATACACTCACTGATAAGAGGTTATTAGCCCTGAGACTTAGAATACCGATACAAATTGCAAAACATATAAACTGAAGAAGGAAGACCAAAGTGTGGATACTTTGTTCCTCCTTATAATGAGGAGCAAAGTACCTAAGCAGGGAGTTACAGAGTCAAAGTATAGAGCTGAGACAGAAGGAGGGACCATCCAGAGATTGCCCTTCCCCAGGATCTGTCCCATAAACAGCCACCAAACCAAGACACTATTGCATATGCCAGAAAATTTTTGCTGGCAGGACCCTAATATAGCTGTCTCTTGTGAGGCTATGCCAATGCCTGGCAAATATAGAAGTGGATGCTCACAGTCATCTATTGGATGGAACACAGAGCCACCAAAGAAGGAGCTAGAAAAAGTACCCAAAGTGCTAAAGGGGTCTGCAACCCTATAGGAGGAACAACAATATGAACTAACCAGTACCCCCTCGAGCTCATGCCTCTAGCTGCTTATGTAGCAGGGCATAGCCTAGTTGGCCATCAATGCCATCAGAGGCTCTTGGTCTTGTGAACATTATATGCCCCAATACAGGGGACTGCCAGGACCAGGAAGGAAGAGTGGATGGGTTGGGGAGCATGGTGGGGGAAGGGTATAGGGAACTTTTGGGATAGCATTTGAAATCTAAATGAAAATATCTAATAAAAAAGACCCATTATTAACTTAAAAAAGAAAAAAAGAAAAAACTCTGACAAAGCTTTTAATCCAAAACTATTACATTTAACCTCCACCAGATTTTTGATAGGTACAGAAAGAGTCACATTATTCACCAAAATATCACAGGAATGAACTCTATTCCAGTTACTCATATTCTTCTCTTCTGTAACCTCTTAAGTCAGGAAAACATTGCTCTAAGAACCACCCTCTTCCATGCTTTTACTACTATGGCCAATTAATCCCTAACTAAATTGTTTAAATGATTTTTAAACTTTTTCTTAAAGATTTATTTCTTTATTATGTGTATAGTATTGTGCCTACATGTATGCCTATGTGCCATACTACTGCATCATATTCTAGTATAGATGGTTGTGAGCCAACATGTGGTAACATGAGGTATGCTGGTGCTTGAACTAGGGATTGTGAACTTTCACCTCTGACCTATCTCTCCATTTAAAATCTCAAAGTCCACATTCTTACAAGACATATGATCAGTGCTGTCATAGCAATATCCAAGTCCCAGTGTGAACTATGTCTTAGTTAGATTTATATTGAAACACTTCTAAACGAAATCATTTAATCTGTGCTGGCTTACAGTTCAGAGGTTTAGTCCATTATCATAATAGTAGGAAGCATGGCAGAATATAAGCAGACATGGTTCTGAAAAGGTAGCTAAGAATCCTACATCTGGATTAGCAGACAAATGAAAAACAAAGACTATGTGCGTAGTTTTAGCATTTGAAACCCCAAAGCTCCCCCTGAAACACAGTGATACACTTGTTCCCACAAGAAGACATTTACTCTAAGAAGGTCATATCCCCTAACTCTGTCAAGGACTGCTACTTTTTAATGACCAAACATTCAAATTATGAACCATGGGTCTTTCCTATTTCAATTACCATAGTAGGAATAGACAGAATTCACATGCTTCAAAGCTGACATGGAAATATTAGTATCATATTGTATAAAGGCATGGGCTCCAACCACTAAAATTTGAATTGCAAATCCAACCGTGCTGGCATTGTACACCTTTTCAAAAGTAGGTGGTAATTTATTTATCCTAGTTCTGTTTTAATGAAAGAATATAATACCAAAACAAATATACAGAAGAATGACAAATGTATTTCATTCAATAAAAGCTAAATGTTGAAGGGAAGATGTTAGATGTCTACATGACTAGAAACAAGAGGTTCTGTATGTAGTAGAAGAGATCTAGCAATTGTGATAAAACAAACTGCATGGTACTGGTACAGCAACAGACAGATAGATCAGTGGAATAGAATTGAAGACCCAGAAATAAAGCCATAAACCTAAGGTCACTTGATCAGTAACAAAGGAGCTAAAGGCATCCAGCATTTTCAAAAAATGGTGCTGGCTAACCATGGCTGTTATCATGCAGATGAATGCAAATTGATCCATTTTTATTTCCTTGTAAAGAACAAGTCTAAGTGTATCAAGTAACTCCACATAAAACCAGAAACACTAAAACTTATAGGGGAAAAAGTGGGAAAAAGAATCAAAGATATGGGAACAGGGGAAAAATTCCTGAACAAAAAAAAGAGCAATGGCTTGTGTTATAAGATCAAGTATCAAAAAATGGGACCTAATAAAATTGCAAAACTTCTATAAGGCAAAAGACACTGTCAATAAGACAAAAAGGCCACCAACAGATTGGGAAAGGATTTTTACCAATCCTAAATCTGATAGGGGACTAATATCCAATACATACAAATAGCTCAAAAATCTGGACTCTAGAAAATCAAATAACCACATTTAAAAATTGATCCAGCAATACCTCTCCTGGGCATATACCCAGAAGATGTTCCCACTGGTAATAAGGACATATGCTCCACTGTGTTCATAGCAGCCTTATTTATAATAGCCATACACTGGAAAGAACCCAGATGTCCTTCAACAGAGGAATGGAAACAGAAAATGGGGTACATTTACACAATGGAGTACTACTCAGCTATTAAAAAATTGATTTATGAAATTCTTGGGCAACTGAATGTATCTGGAGGATATCATCCTGAGTGAGGTAACCCAATCACAAAATAAGTCACTTGAAATGTACTCACTGATATGTGGATATTAGCCCAGAAAGCTAGAATACCCAAGATACAACTCCAAAACACAAGAAAATCAAGAAGGAAGACCAACACATTGATAGATTAGATTAGATTCCCTAGAATAGGGAATAAAATATCCATGGAAGGAGTTGCAGAGACAAAGTTTCGAGCTAAGATGAAAGGATGGACCATCCAGAGACTGCTTCACCCAGGAGTCCATCCCAAAACCAGCCACCAAATGCAGACACTACTGCATATGTCAGCAATATTTTGCTGAAAAGACCCTGATATAGCAATCTCATGTGAGGCCTTGTCAGTGTCTGGCAAATTAAGAAGTGGATGCTCACAGTCATCTCTAGGAAGGAACAGAGGGTCCCCAATGTAGGAACTAGAGAGAATACCCAAGAGCCGAAGGGATCTGCAATGCTATAGGTGGAACAACAATATGAACTAATCAGAACCCCCAGAGCTCATGTCTCTAACTGCATATGTAGCAGAAGTTGACCTAGTCGGCCATTATTGGGAAGAGAGGTCCCTTGGTCTTGCACTTTATATGCCCCAGTACAGGGGAATGCCAGGGCCAAGAAGTGGGAGTGGGAGGGTAGAGGAGCAGGGGAGGGGAGGGTATAGGGACTTTGGGGATAGCATTTGAAATGCAAATGAAAAAATATCTAATAAAATATAATCTATTTTTTGGACAAGAAAACAAAATTGGACACAGTACTAAACAAAGAATTCTCAACTCAGGAATACTGAAGGGCTGAGAAGCAGGTGAAAAATGTTCAACATTCTTAATCATCAGGGAAATACAAATGTAAACAACCCTGAGATTCCACCTCACACCATTCAGAATGACTAAGATCAAAAATCCAGGTGACAGCAGATGGTGTCAAGGATGTGGGGAAGAGGAACACTCCTCCATTGCTGGTATGATTGCAAGCTTTCACAACCACTCAGGAAATCAGTTTGGTGGTTCCTCAGAAAATTGTATATAGTACTACAGAAAAATCTGGCAATATTTCTCCTGGCCATGTACCCAAAAGATGTTCCAACTGGTAATAAGGACACATGATCCACTGTGTTCATAGGAGTCTTATTTTTCACAGCCAGAAGCTGGAAAGAACCCAGATGTCTCTCAACAGAGTAATGGATACAGAAAACGGGGTACATTTACACAATGGAGTACTACTCACATATTAAAAACAATGAAATTATGAAATTCTGGGGCAAATGGATGTATCTTGAGGATATCATCCTGAATGAGGTAACACAATCAGAAAAGAACTCACATCATATGCACTCACTAAGTGGATATTTGTCCAGAAACTTAGAATATGTAAGATACAATTTGCAAAGCACATGAAACTCAGGAAGAAGGAAGAACAATGTGTGGATACTTCATGCTTCCTTGGAATGGGGGACAAAATATCCATGGAAGGAGTTACAGAGACAAAGTTTGGAGCTGAGACAGAAGGAAGGACCATCAAGAGTCTACCCCACCAGGGGATCCATCCCATAATCAGCTACCAAAAATAGACACTATTGTATATGCCAGCAAGATTTTTCCGATAGGACCCTGATATAGCTGTCTCTTGTGAGGCTATGCCAGTGCCTGGCAAATACAGAAGTGGATGCTCACAGTCATCTGTTGGATTGAACACAGGGTCCCCAGTGGAGGAGCTAGAGAAAGTACCCAAGGAGCTGAAGGGGTCTGTAACCCTATAGGGATAAGAGCAATATGAACTAACCAGTACCCGTTGAACTCATGTCTCTAGCTGTATATGTAACAGAAGATGGCCTAGTCAGCCATCATTGGGACGATATGCCCTTGGTCTTGCAAACTTTATATGCCCTAGTACAGGGGAATGCCAGGGCCAGGAAGCAGGAGTGGATAGGTTGGGAGCAAGGCAAGGGGAATATATAGGAGACTTTTGGGATAGCATTTGAAATTTAAATGAAGAAAGAATCTAATAAAAAATTGTTTAAAAATAATTTTATGGTAAGATTTACCACAACGTGAGGATTTTATTAATGGGTCACAGAAACAGATATGTTGAGAAACACTGTCTGATAAGAAGGAAATAATCACCCATGTGAGAGTGCAAGGTGAGTAGAGAAGAATGCACTGTGCAATACCCAGATTACTGGTATACAATAATATTGGAAAGAATGAAATAATGGTTTAAGGATGAAGAAGAAAAATAGCACAAACCAGGATGTTTGAGTATCATTTCTAAGGTGTAGTTGAATGGTAGTAGATTGCAGATGGAGCAAGGGAACTGGGTAGGAGTGAGGATACAGAGGAGAGTGGAGACTTCAGGGTTAAGTGTGAGGCAGGGCAGGATGGATAGATGGATGACCATGGGAATAAATGGAAATCTTTATCTGATAAGGGAGGGAGAAGGTGGCATCTCCAAGAAGAAAGGGAGACTTGGGAAAGGAGAGGCTCTCCCAAAACAATGGGGTGTCTTTAATAGTGACTCACAGGATTGGGGATTTGGACTTAAGGGAGGTTACATTCTTTGTCCATGAAGTAAATGAGGTGGAGTGATAGGGACACCATCTACCCACAAAACTTTTGATCAAAAACTTAACCTTTTGACAAGGAATACAAATGGAGCAGACACTGAGGGAATAGCCAAGCAATAAGCAGCCCAACTTGAGACCCATCCTATAGGCAAGCACCAATCCGTGACACTTCTAATGATACACTGTTATGCTTGCAGAAAGAAGTCTAGCATTGCTATCCTCTGGCAGATTACACCCACCAGCTTACTAAGACAAATGCACACACAGTCATACAGTGGATGGAGCAAGGGAACTCTCTTGGAAGAATAGGAGGAAGGATTACAGCCAATAAGGGGATAGAAAACTCCACATGAAGACTAAAGGAACCAACTATCCTGAACTCCTGAGTCTTTCAGAGAACCACCAGCCAAAGTACATATATTACCTGGATCTAGGCCTCCCTACATATATATGTAGCAAGTGTGCTGCTGGATCTTCATGTGATTCCCTAACAACTTGAGTGGGGGCTAACACAAAAGCCTATGTGGGAAATATTCTAGCTGGGCTGCCTTGTCTGGCACCTACCCTCACAAATACTTGTAGTGTCATAGAGTGGATATGCACAGGCAGACTCCACCTGCTCAGAGAAAGAGGGGGTATTGTGGAGAGGCTGACCAAGATGAGAGCAATGAGAGGAATGTAAAGTGAATAAGTAAAATAAAATAAAATAAAATGAAAAAAATAATAAAAGGTAATTTCTAATATAGTCTACTTCAGACTGTCAGGATATGTAGCCATGTGTTGTGTGACAGTAATCATAAGGAGTCAGAAATAAATGTCTACGTACCCAAGACATTTAATTAAGAATGAACTCATGTAAGGATAGCACCAAAGTTCAAATAGGGAACTTCTTCAAGAGTTCTCTGGTGTTGCTTCTAGAAGTGAGGAGGGTTACTTACAGGAGAAGGAAAGAATCAAAGGCAGCTAAACACTCACCCTAGCTGGGGTGATGACTCATGAAGCTAGAAATCCCTAGGCTCTCTATATGCCTTGCAGGCAGCACTATAGCTTGGGGAGTGTCTTCTAGTGGGTCTCTTATCTCCCAGGCAGTATTGGTGGACTCTCTTTCAGGCAGCTGGGTCAGTTTCTGTCTCCTCAGAAGTCCTTACTGCTTATGCTGCCACAGCAGGCACTGGCTTTGTGTGCATCTGGTCAGAAATAGGAACTTCTAATGACTCCAAATTTGCTTACTTCCTGAGAGTTAACAAACTGCCTCCAGAACACTCTATTCATGACCATTAAGTTACAAATGATTTTCATAGCTTAATCTTAAAGTATATGATTGGCTGATTTTCTTCATTTAATGATGAAATTATTTCATTGACTTACTCAACTTAGAATTATCAGTCTTGATCATATTCATAAAAAGGAATTACTAAGGAAACAAAAAGTAAGAATTAAAAATTTGAAAACTAGATCCTGGTGTGGGTGGTAGACATATTCTTTTAGCAAAGAAGTACTTAGATCACACTGTACATTGCGTCCTTCAGAATATCAAAACTTTGATAATTATTATGCACTTAATTTATACAGCTTTCATCTCCTGATATTTTTTGTTGTCTTTCATAGTCTATCATCTATGTTCTTTGGCAAATAAATCAGTCCCTTGAGATCTGACTTTGTTATCATGGTTCCTGAGAACAATTTTGTGTTTGTCCTGAAAAGGGTATCTTTGAAAAGCAAAATTGAGAAGAAATGTTACTCAGCTCTCTAACCTTTGCAAATGTAAGTGTAAAAGCTACAAAAAGGACAGGAATCAAATGAAAAATAGATGGAATAAACTCTCTTTAAAAGCATTGACCTCTATCTGTGACTGCAAATTCACAGAAAAATAAATTCTCTTAATTTTCAAGGTTATTAAACCATGGATGAAAGGCAAAGTTAAGCCTATTCTTTTTTTTTTTTTTTTTTTTTTTTTTTGGTTTTTCGAGACAGGGTTTCTCTGTTTAGCCCTGGCTGTCCTGGAACACACTTTGTAGACCAGGCTGGCCTTGAACTCAGAAATCTGCCTGCCTCTGCCTCCCGAGTGCTGGGATTAAAGGCATGCGCCACCACGCCCAGCTTAATCCTATTCTTAAACCTATTCATCATGGTGTGAAGAGAGTTTTGAATTTTCATGTGGCCTTTGGCTTCACTAAGGGTCAGACATATCATTTTGCAACTCTCTTCTTTGTAGAAAATGTGAACAAAATATTCTATTCTTTCTGGAAATAAAAAGTGAAGAAAGAAAACCTGGGTGGTTGTGGTGGGTGCATATCTTTAATCTTAGCTTTCTGGAGGCAGAGACATGTAGATCTCATTGAGTTCCTGGAAAGCCTGGTCTGCAGAGTTCTAGGATAGCCAGGCCTACACAAAGAAGCCTTGTCTTGAAAAGCAAAAAAACAAGCAAAGAAAACAAAACTATAGGCAAAGGTAAAAGAAAAATTAAAAAAAGAGAATATGTATCTTTATTATTTTTTAATTTAAGAAACTACAAATAATCTTCATGACATCTATTTTGTCTGGATCTGGGTGTTAGTGGTTTCATGTACAAAGGCACACTTTTATGTGTGTGTATGTTTGTGTGTTTGTGCATGTGTATGTATGTGTTTGTGAGCTTATGTATGTATGTGTGTGTGTGAGTGTGTGTATGTGTGTGTATGACAGCACTCATGTAGAGATGACAAGAAAACTCGAGGAAGTTAATTTCCTCTGTACACTATATACATCCATTAGATGGAACAAGGGTCATCAGGCATGGTTGTAAATACTTTTACAAGCTAAGTTATCTTTTCTGTCCTATTTTTATTTCTTAAATTAACATATAAAATAACAGGTTCCCTTTCCTATAAAATTTTCATGCATATGCCATTTTTATGAATATCTACCCTCCTCTTCATATTCCCTTCCCTTTATACTTTGGACCTAGTGCCTGCTATTCTACTTTGTTCTCTTGTGCACAGAATATCATTCTTCTTCCTTTGCCAAAGAATTTATTCATATGTAGTACTTGACAGAAGTCATTGAAAGTATGTATTTTTCTTCTCTTTAAAATATATTGCTAATGGGTTAACATACTTGCCACCAATCATGTTGAACTATCTTAAGTAAAAAGTATGGAAATAGCAAAAGAGGAAAGTGACTGCTACAAGTTGGTTGCCAATTTCCACCCAATAAATAAATAATTGTATTATAAAATTTTTGATATATTTTATATTTGCATAAAAAAGACTTTATTAAAAACATGAACATCAAAAGGATGATATTTACACCTTTTTTATGGATATAAAATTCAGCCAAAGATTCCACTATGATAGACAGAAATGTATTTCCATATTTAAGGTTTTCTAATGATTTTAAGTTTAGGGAACCTATTTGAAACAGCCTTTGGATATCTGAATATCTGATGAACCAAGAATTATTGGTTGCATACTTATCCAAGGATAATAATTTCCAATGTTATGTATTTTAGGTTAAACAAAGTGAGAACAAATTTTTACCTTTTATAACTAGATTTTAATTTCAATAAAATAATGTTATGAAATCTCACATTTAAACAGAAGCTGAAATGTCTCTAAGTTACTTACTCATGAGAAGCCTCAGTTAGAAAGGGATAAGTCTGCAAATCTACCTTCTCTGTGGAGAACATCACTATGTTCTATTGTTCAACATTTACATTGTTTTTTATAAATAAAGGCTACATGTTAGCCAGATGAAATTATAATAATTTGGAGAGTTGGAGCAGAGAAAAGGGCTTAATAGAGAAAGTACTAGTCAAGATGAAGCAAGGACCATAGTTTAGATTTCTAGAACCCATGTAAAGCACAATGCTCTAGTGTCTGTCTATAATTCTAACACCCTTGAGTGAGATGAAAGATGGAAACAAAAAGATCTTTGGATGTTGATAGGCCATAAATCTTGGTGAAAGAGAAAAGGAAAATGGTGCTGTCCCAAACAAAGTAAATGGGGAAGACCTACAGAGAGCTTCACTGACTTTCATATCTGTACAGTGGCATGCAAATGCTTGCACTAACAACATACACATGCATATTCATAGGCACATTGCACAGAAGCACATACACACATACATAAAATAACAAACATACTTCATACACAGATTGAGAGAATTTACCATAAAATGATTCAGTCTTGAATAGTATTTTTTAATGACTATCAGTGTAGAATTCAAACTAATTTTGTGTAATTTTGAGTGAGTATGTCCATGTGCATGTGTTGTTTATATTAGTTCATGTACCTGTGTAATGGGCATGTTCATGTACTTGCAATATGTATACGTTCACATGGATGCCAGTGATAAATATAAGATATATTCCTCAATGATTTTCCATTTTATGTATTGAAACAGACTCACTGAACCTGGAGTTCACCCATTTATCCATGTTGTTTAGGCAAGGAGCTTCAGAAATCAACTGATTTCCATCATGCTATCATGAAGGTTCCAAGTCTGAGACACTGCACCTGGTTTTACTTGATTTCTGAGGATACAACCTAAATTCTTCATGCTTGTGTGACAAATACTTCAACACCTAAGCAGTTTTCAGGGCTTCTGAAACTTTGGTTTTCTTTCTTTATTTGTTTTAACATTTATTTATCTTATGTGCATGTGTGTAGGCACTCATGTGATAAGCAGATTTGTTGAGGACTAAGAGAAACTTAGATTTGGTTCTCTCCTTCTATCATGTATTTTCTGAGCACTGAACTCAAGTGTTCAGGCTTGAAAGGAAACACCTTTAATAGTGGAGCCAGCTCCATGTCATCAATCTCTTGTGGTTTCTTTTACTCAGTATTGTTTCAATTAAAGAACAGAAATATTTTTAAGCACATCCTTAAGTGATAATTTCCAAGGAATAAGAAATTAACTTTTAAATGATGGTTTCTGCAGCTTCACAAATGAGTGATAGAGTTCCTGTTGAAAACTTATTCTCACTTCCTTTTAATATGACATATGGGTAAACTTTCTACAAACACTCTAGTCCTTTCAGCTGAATCTAGGAACACCATATGCCAGTATCTGGTCCTGATCAGGCATGGGTGTGTTGACAGATGAAGCTTAAGAGAGTATAAATGTTCTACTCTGACATTCATTTTTTGTAAGCATAGAACACAGCCTCTGGTAATCTTTGACTGCTCAGTAAACATTTGTTAAGTCCCTCACTACAAAAAGCAGAATTCTAAGTATGAAAGATAAAATACTGCAGAAGTGCTATGCTGATGCCTTACTGCCTGTGATTCTCAGATCTGAAAGACTTTGTATCAGCAGACTCCACTTGTCTGTGACTCCCAACATTTGTCTACTTTCTTAAGCAGCTTTCAGATATACAAGAAGCTTTCCAGCATGAATACTGTTTAAATAAACTTTAGATATTAGCAGGAGAAGCATGATTCTTAGAGAACCAGTAGCTGCTTGAAAGCCACACCAAAGTGAGATATTAGGAAATTATCCAACCTGAAACATGAATGGAAAATAAAATCTTATCATCACTTTGAAATTGAAAGAATCAACCCAATTACTTTAGCTTTCTTCTAGAGACATGCTCTAAGTTAACAATTTAGTGTGGATAAAGGGTCCTAACTTGACAAGACAGACACCAACTTATAAACAGGCCTCCATTTTGTACACAAGTCTTTCTCCTCAGGTTAAACTAACTAATGAAAAAAACCACAAGCTGCCCCAGGAAGAAACCATCCTAGACACAGGCCACCAGCATGAAAATACCTAACATCATGAGGTTAGAAGTAGATATACATTGCTTAAGCCAACTAAAATCATTGTCACCCAATCATTTAATTGCCAAGTGGATAAGGGCATCTCCCTTCTGTAACTGCAATAAAAAGACTGAATCATAGTTGCTCATGGTCTTCTGTACTGGGCCCTGAGAGAGTAGCTTGAGATTCCATAAAGACTCTGTTCTTCTGGAAATGAATTCGACTCCTGGTCACCTTTGGGGACCCTTGTGCCAGGGTATAACAGGGAGGAAATTGTATTTAATTCTTTGAGAGATCTTGATGGTTTGGATAATCAATATATTCAATGGAATATTAACCTTTGCAAAACAATGATATTACTTGAAGATAATAAAAAATTATAAAATTACTTTCATTGTGAAGTTACAATGAAACTTTGTTTTGCAGGCAGGTTAACATTGGGTCAAATGTTTTCCTGACAGTTGAAAACTAAGTAGTCATATCCATGACTACTAAGTAGTCATTTTCATCAGTTGGTCATCATCCATGGACTTCAGAAAGCAATGATGAAGGCTAGTTCTCTACTCATTTTATCCTGTTCATGTAGCTAGGAAGACCATTCCATGGAATTGTTTTATCTATATTTAGAATATGTCTTCCTATCTTAGACAACCTAAGCCAAAATCTCCTTTACACATACAAATTCCTCAGGAAGTTGTCTTCTAGGTTATTTTAGATCATGACAAGTTAACAATGAACATTTTCCACTTGTTCAATTTCACTATACTTCAGTTTTCTGAAAGACAATAATCTTGACCTGATAGTAACAGGGAGCATAAAGTTGCTCTGTGTCATTAGTGTAGAATGCACTGTAGCACAAGAAGACATGAAAGAACCGTCTTTTTCGAATGTCTAGCAGTGTTTAGAAAAATCTTAAGGATGGAAGAAATTCATTTTGCACCGTTGCAAAGCTTTTCTTGATCTCCACGTTTGGGTCACAGATAAAAATGATCTCCACAGGTTATTTCATTATCTGCTGGTATACTGACCTTTCACCAAAGGATTCAGGTATTCTATTCACTATATGCATGTGACTGTTTGTTTACTGCACATTAAAATAATGGGCAATCATCATTCTTGGAGACTTAAAGAGCTGTCATTGTTGCCCTTTTATCAGTCTGTTAGCAGCACCAGGCAGCTGTAGTCATTACACAAGTTAATACATTACAAATTTATCCTTATGGATGCAATAACCCTCTTAATACACTAGTGCAACCAACAAGAAAATTCATTATGCATAGACTGGTAAATCACCTGTAATTGTCTGCTTCAAGACTGCCTTACTAGGATAAAATATCATTACCAAAAGCAACTACAGATAAAAGTGCATATTTTGGCTACAGAGGGCTGAAATCTATCATGGGAGAGAAGGCATGGCAACCTGCAGGAGAAGAGCAGAAAAGGCACCTTGTCACATTGAAGCAGAAAGAGAGATCAGGAAGCAAAACTAAAATGGTCAAAGGCTAAGTACAGTGACTTACTTTCTATATCAAAGATCCACATCTTAGATGTTCTATACCCTCCAAAACAATGGTACCACCTAGGAAACAAGTGTTGAAATGTTGATGGAGGCATCTCTCATTCAAACCAATAATTAAACCATCTCCCTTGCTTTATAGATCAAGGTCTCCCACTGTCTAGGAATATGTTCAATAGTGAGCCCCCAAACTTCCTGACTTTGCTTCATCTGAGAAGTGACTACAATTGTACATATCATAATGTGAGTTCTGAGGCCCATCCCACATCCTTATTCTATGCAAATTAAGCACTTTAGTGAACACATTCTCCCCTGAGTTCCTCTCCCTCCCTCTCCCCCTCCCCCTCCCTCTCCTTCTCCCCCTCCTCCTCCCTCTCCCTCCCCCCCCCTCCATCTCTGTCTATTTGTCTCTGCTTTTTTATCTGTGTAGCCTTAGCTTTCCTGAACTTACTCCATAGACCAGGCTGATCTTAAACTCAGAGATCCGTTTGCCTCTGCCTCCTGAAAGCTTTAATTAAATACATACATCACCATAGCCCATCTTAAGTATTTCTCTTATAGAGCAATAACATAAATTCCATTGATTTTGTTTCAAGTAGAATTGAGTTCTAAATGACTGTTTTGACCACAATAAATAATTTTCCCAAATAAATTTTAGAACCCAGTGTAATATGACTAAAGTTTGATACAAATGTGAATATAAGCAGTGTTTCATAAATAATAAAGATACTTATTTTGGTTATAGTTTTAATAGATGAAATACTTGTCCAACAGGAATCTTAATAGTTCTGCATCTGACCTAATTAAAACAAGGTATACCACAGTGGAACATGACATATTTCTAGTTCTGAAAGATAGTAAGAAGCATATTATTAGAGCCGGGCATGGTGGTGCGTGCCTTTAATCCCAGCACTCGGGAGGCAGAGGCAGGTGGATTTCTGAGTTCAAGGCTAGCCTGGTCTACAGAGTGACTTCTAGGAAAGCCAGGGCTACACAGAGAAATTCTGTCTCATAACCCCCCCCCCCGCCAAAAAAACCCACATTATTTATAATAATATAGGATCTAGAGTCAAATAGACACATTACAAAAACTTTATCTCTTAATTATAAACCATGTGATAGTAGGCAAGTTATTTACCTTTTGAAGCCTCAACTTCTTAGTTCCTAAGTTAAAAATAAAGTTCAATGTTAACGTGGTAATAGTCTCTCAGTGCTTAAAATAAAGTGATTCATCTAATATTTTTCAACACACTTACTGGGAAAACAATAACTGCCAAACTGCTATAAATATTATTAGCATTATCGTAACTAGAAAATTGCCATTATGAATATTGAATTCACAATGGACACAGAACAATATCAATAAAGAAAAATCTGAAGCTAGTTTAGTCAATCATCATGCGTGTTAACTTTCATTCCTCTGAAAAAGTTACTGATGCAAACAACATAATCAAGAAAAATAATTTGTTTTGACTATGAGTTTTATTGGGTAGATTAATTTTGGATCTAATTTGAGACAGAACAGTTTACTTGAAAACAGGAGGAGAGAAAGAGAGAGAGAGAGAGAGAGAGAGAGAGAGAGAGAGAGAGGAGTGAAGAAGCAGAGAGGAGATAGAGATGATAGATGTGTGTGTGAGAGAGAGAGAGAGAGAGAGAGAGAGAGAAAGAGAGAGAGAGATAAAGGAACAGTTGTATGCTATGCCAACATATGCTAGTAGACATCATCAAACCCCTAAACCTTGAATATAAATTGTTGTGAGCCACCCAACATGTGCATTATAACCAATCTCTATTCCTCCTGAAGATCATCAAGTACACTTAACCACTGAACCCTCTAACATATTTTCTTTACTTGTTCTTTTTTGTTTGTTGTGAGACAAGTTTTTACAATGTAGTCTTGGGTAATCTGGAACTCACTGTGTAGACCAGTTTGGTCTTAGACTCAGAAAGGTCTACCTGGTTCTGCTTTCCAAGTATTGGGATTAAGAGTTTGTGCCAACATGCCTTGCTTACCAATCTTTAATATAGTCAAACATTTTATTTGTCTAGTCATTTCAATTCATCTATCTTATGAGTTCAGAAGACAGTATGATATGAACTTTCATACAAATTGACTATTCACTTGTGCGGGTTTGTATATGCTTGGCTGAGGGAATGGCACTATTAAGATGGGTGGGCTTGTTGAAGTAAGTTTGTCATTGTGGGGGTGCACTTAAGACCCTCAGCCTAGCCACCTGGAAGTCTGTCTTCCACTAGTAGCCATCAAAGGAAGATGTAGAACACTCACTTCTACTTTCATCATGCCTGCCTAGATGCTACCCTGATGATAGACTGAACTGCTGAACTGTGAAGCCAGCCTAATTAAATGGTGTATTTTATAAGACTTGTTTTGTTCTGTTCACAGCAGTAAAACACTAAGATATCACTCCTAATTTTTATTTTCCGGAACAAAATAACATATAACTTCCAAAATTGAGAAGTTACTACTATGTCTTTGTAGCCTTTGTTCTCCCTCCTTCCCTTCTTTCCTGCTACTCCCACCCCGTGTGTGTGTGTGTGTGTGTGTGTGTGTGTGTGTGTGTGTGTAGATGAGACAGTAATCTCAACAGGAATCTATCTTGATTTTTTGACAGTTTCATTTACTATTCTGATTCAATATAAGTATGTCCCTCCTGTTGGGCAGAACAAAGACCACAAGGGAACACTGGTATAGAAAGGTCTTATGCATCCTATTTCTGGAGTTAGAATTCAGATACTCCTAATAGCATAATAATCAGTTTGCCAATTGAGTTGCCTCCCCCAGCTTATGCCACATTTGTGCAATGAATGGGCAATGCTAGTATTAAACATCACATATTAAAGTGTTGAAAGCTTGTTGGGGAGCAGGGCAGAGGGAGGTTATAGGGGGCTTTGGGGATAGCATTTAAAATGTAAATGAAGAAAATATCTAATAAAAAAGAATTCAATAAACATTTCTGCAAATGGTATGATTACAGTGTTAAATAAAGGTATTGTACAACAGGAAAATACTACTTAATACAGATATTTACATTATCCTCATGGTGAGATATGCATTAATTTTCTAAATGAGATTTTTCATATGATTATATAATTGTATGGTTTTATTCTTTCAATTACTTGTACAAGCCATATATCTCATTTGTTAGTTTGTTTGCTTGCTTATTTGTTTTACAAGCATAATCTTGAATATTGATATAAAAATGCAAATCCAAATTGAAATAAGTGGCCAGTATATAAGGAGAAATATAAACTATGGATATTATTCAATGTAAAACACTTTTTATGCTCCCTAAAGAGCAATACACACAGCATATTAATCTTGAACTATATATTGATTTTTATTCATTGAGTGCTTATGATTTGCCATATTTGAAGAACTACAAGGGTTGTTGAGTATATAGAAATAAATGAAGTAATGTATGTATTACAATAATTATGCTAAACATGAAAGAAAAAATATTTGCCAACACTTGGATACAGGCTGCCTGCAGGCAACAAAAATCCAGTGCAATAAAAATAAATGAAGGAAAAAAGAGCAAAGAATTTCCAGATTATTTGAGAAGACCAGT
Organism: Mus minutoides; assembly: GCA_902729485.2. Lineage (NCBI taxonomy): Eukaryota > Metazoa > Chordata > Mammalia > Rodentia > Muridae > Mus > Mus minutoides. The sequence goes on from LR751233.1 coordinate 125,591, forward strand.
GAGGTCTGGCAATCAAGTCTCCAGTTGTCATGATAAAGCAATGACACTAAGAGATCCTGACAAGGGATAAGATTAGCAAATCTTTGAAATGAAAGAAACATTAGTGCCCAATTTTAATACAAAGTGAGGATTAAGCAGCAAAAAGACTGATCAATAGTAATTTTAGATAGTCAATAGTGCATGCAGAAATATTCCACACTGTGAAAACTATTGAAATAAGCCTTCTGAATCTTCCCAATTTAAAATTACTATGAGATTAAAGATTCACTAAATATCAAATTAAATTCACATTACTTCTAAGTCCTGAGAAAAAGTAGGAGAGGGATTGTTTTTAAGGATGAGTGAACTGTAGGGGACTACTTAGCAGGCCTAGCATTTGCCATGAATGCACTATCAACTGAACCTGAGTTGAGAACCAGAGAGACCATTTAAAACCAGTTAGGAGAGCAAATATCTGCAACCCTATCAATCCTATGGTGATATAAGAGGTAGTGACTGAATAATCCCCAAAGGTTAGTGGTTTGCTGAGCCTGACACATTCAGAAGTGAACAACCAACATTGTATCAAATAAGGAGGAATATGAGGACTAACACATCAAGGTATTCACTGACCTTTAGAGGAATAATGTGACATATACAACATGCACTATCTAGTACACACACACACACACACACACACACACACACACACACACACACACACATACACCAAGTGCATATACACAGTTACTTTTGAAACAACAAAGGAAGTCGTCTTATTTTAAAGGGAAGAGTATAATGTGGATTTGGTTTAATGCTTGCATTATGGGTTACCAAACTGCATGAGAATCTTGCAGTTGAGATGTTGAAAGTCCCTGTCCCCTAGGCAGTTCTAACTGGTAAATAAAGTTGCCAGCAGCCAACTGGCAGGGAAGTACAGAGGCAATACTTTAATTTTTATGGGCAAGGAGAGACAGAGGCAGTACTTTATTTTTTATGGGCAAAGGAACCCAGGTAAGAAGAAAAATTTGGTAACACAATGATGGGGAAGCTGAAGGACTCGAGTCCTGCAGATGAGAGAGAGTATATCATCAAGTAAGTGCTGGGAAGAGTGACCCCTGGACCCACCCCCTCAAGTGACTTGGAGTAGCAGAGATGGAATATAGATTTTAGTAAGTAATAATTCAGGAGTATCAGAGGGGAAGCATTAGCAACATGAAAGTTTGAGAGTGGCCCAAACATTGTGCAGTTTAAGGCATGTTAAGTTTGAGGGTCGTGTGTGTGTGTGTGTGTGTGTGTGTGTGTGTGTGTGTTACATTTGAAAATGCGCAGCATTGGGGTGGTAGTGAAGAACTTGCCCACTCCCACCAGGGAGATATGATCAAGTTTTATACCACAGCTATAATACAAAAGTCTATTAATTCTAGTTCTTTAATTCTCTAGCATTTTTCCCATTAAGTTTTAAATGACATGAATACTGCCCTAATATATTATGGACAATAAACAATAAACATATATGCTTTATGAAATACTTATCACATTGCCAATGCCACATAAAGGGAGTTGGAAACATTTTACTGAAAAAGAAAATCAGTTATTTCATTTCAATCTCAAAAACTTTCAATTTAATAATTTTAAACAATTACATATTTTATGCACATATTTGATTGCATGCATGTTGTTTGTGTACCCAGTGAATGCCTGAAGCTTCCAGAGGCAAGAACAAATTTAGAAGTCCTAGAATTTCAGTGACAAATCCTTGTGAGCCACCATGTAGGTATTGAAGCCCTGTCCTCTGCAAAATCAGTACTTATAACTGATGAACTGTATCTGTAGTGTTAAAATTAAACTTTTAAATGATGGCTTCAGAAGGTAATAGCTGAGCATATTTTGAAAAAATATGAACCCTTGACAAACGTTAAAAAATACCACCTGCACTTTCAATATTTTTATCATTATGATTCTTAATATCACATGTTTTGCAACTATTCTGACTAATGAAATAAAGGTTCACACCAATGTATAATGTCATTCTTCACAGGGATTTAATGATTCTGTCCTATAAAACAATAAAATATGGATGAATGTTATATTCATTGTCACATAATAAAGGGAAAAATCCTTTATTAAATGTATTGAAAATTGAAACTATATCCCTACCAACTGCATCCTAATAAACAGGTTAGATACCAAGAGGAGTGTAAATACCCACTCAAACTATAAAATAAAATGCAGAAAGAAAAAAAAAATCACTGAAAAGTACATGACCTAGTAATATATAAAACCTAGTTATATATAAAACCCCTGAATATTATGGAAAATGGGAAGCTGTTTTTAAATGATGGCTTCAGCATTGAGGATATAAAGAACACGAAGTCCAATCCACTGTATTAAGAAGAACAGAGATGAAAGCCAGACAAAAAGTTGTGTTTGGGTTCTCTCTTCTTTCTTCTCAGTTGTGAACGAGAGGTTTATTCTAGAAAGAGGGAGAAGGACATTCTGTGCTCTTAGCCTTACAGATATGAGAATGAAGGATAAAAGGATTAAACAAGTTATTAGCTTTTCCAAAAGCTCTGCATCCAGAGAAAAACCATGAACTAAATTGCATCAGTGTATAGGTGACCAACCAAAATAATGAACATGGTAAGTAACCACAAATTCTGACAAAATGTGCAGCTGTGAACTCAGAGAAATCATATAAAATATTGGGAATGTATTGGCAGTTCACATTCAGTTGGAGGCCACAGGGTTTACACTTGTATCATTGATGATTACTTACTCCTTCCAGGACTTTTCAAGCTGGTTATAGGGATGACATTTCCAAGTCTTTGACTACTTGTTTGGTCATATTCTGTGTTTGAAATATGTAATCTGTTTATGACATTCTTCTGATGGTCTGTCTTATCATCAAGTTTTGGGGGATAACTAAGAACAATATCAATCAGCAGTAATGTTTTGGGGGTCTATGAAGCCTCTTTGACCAACAACTCCAAGAAAGGTAGTCCATTTCATATTCATACATGTATATACATATATACATATTAAAAGTTAGCTAATAATGACATGGGTGTACAAAGAAAGTAATATAAACAAAATAATCTTGAAAAAGACCTCAGACTTGGAGAAGTCAATTCCAAGATAATCATCAATACTTGCACCATGCTGCCATTAGTATTTTTGCATATTGCAAGTATCCTATGGGTACTGAGATGGTGCCTAACCATGAGGAATTCCATCATTTCACTATAGCCAATGAAATCTCATTTACAGTATGGGCTGGATGTAACCATAAATGCTCTTGTACCAACCAAATAATATGGAAAAGCTCATTTCTTATAGCATGAAATTGGGTAAAATGGTTTTTAAGTATTCTCAGCATGTTCTAATGATGGTCATGGAATGAATAGAGTCTTATTTGAGGATTTGGTAGTAATGGACAGAGGAACGGTGGCTGAAAGTTTCACATATAAGCAAAGGCTTAGATTAAATGAAGTATATCAATGCTTAAGAAAAAAGAGGGTATGGTTTGTAAAAACTGTAGTTAATTTGCAAGTGCTCAGATTTCACAGAGTATAGAGTAGAAGAGATATAAATAGTTGTGGGTAGCCTCCAATTCTCAATGTGTTATAGAACAAATGTTTTAACTTCATAATGCATATAATTTATTTTTAAATTTCTAGAAAAAACTTGAGATGTAAAAATACTGAGGGATGATGGTGCATTTGGTAATATGAATTGTCAACACAGCACAATCTAGAATCACCTAGAATGCAAGTCTCAAGCAATGATTCTGAAGGAGGCTTAAAACTTATGTGGGCAGCACCATTTAATGAGCTGGAGACAAGAACTGAAAAAAAGGAGAATGTAAGATGTACACAGAATTCATTTCTCTGCTTGTGATGCAATATGAAGAGGACTCTCAAGCATTTACAGTCATCCCTCCCCTCCAAAATAGACAATGACTTCAAATAGTGTCTGAAAATAAACCCACTGTTCCTTGTTTCCTTTGTCATATATGTGGTTCACCAATTATGAACATAATTAATACTGGTAATGATTAGGTTTACTGAGGTCTACATTGAGAATGCCCTAAATATTGACATAAAGATCAACAGGAGTTCACCTATTTCCCCCCCCCCCCCGGGTTGTGGTGTGAACAGAGAGAAAAAACTGATGGTTAAGAAGACCAAAGAAATGGGACTGTTTAGATTGTTAATCTGATCCTGATTTAACTTTGGTACCTGGTATCAACTAGAAAGTTGTGCATTTCATCCAGGTTTTCCAGTTTTATTGAGTATAGCCTTTTGTAGTAGGATCTGAAGGTGGCCTAGTCAGCCATCATTGGGATGAGAGGCCCCTTGGTCTTACTCAGGGAGGAGGGAGTGTATAGGGAACTTTTGGGATAGGATTTGAAATGTAAATAAAGAAAATATCTTAAAAAACAATCAGTTGTCAGCTGTACACCCATGCATTAGAATTTGAAAGGCTCATAATGGAAAGATCACTTTAGAAACTATTAGGCTTTGAGAAGACATTGAAGCCTACAGCTCAGATGCTGTGGAGAAGCTGGCAGAACAGAGAATTTGACAGGAGCTGAAGGCAAGAAAGTATACAAGCCAAACAATCAGTTCTAAATGCATACATTTAAGGTGAGCTCTCTCCATACTGTCTTTGCCCAGTGCTTATTCAAGTTCAGGTAGCTCATAGGAATTTAGAAAACCTTTGTCACTGGACATTGCCACATCTGTTGTGTTTTACTTCAGTGCACAAATACATTATTCACTATGTGATGCAGCAAGCTCTGCTTTCAGAAAGGTTAGTTCTCCAAAAAGAGCAGCATGTCCACAAAAGACCTTCAGAGCTTTGTCATTTGACACATTAAACTGGACAGTGATTTGCTGAGGGGAGAAGAATGGGGAACAAGAATGTGAAACAAATTTCTCTCTCTCTCTCTCTCTCTCTCTCTCTCTCTCTCTCTCTCTCTCTCTCTCTCTCTCCCCTTTCATATATCTGACACCAATAGCCTCCCATAATTGAGACAGAGATGGAAATCAATTATTGATATTTCACTAACTCTAATAATAAGTGTAGGTTCTGAGAGAGAACAGAATAAACTCTTTTTAATATGTTGTTTTACAGAGACCAAATACCGAACTATTAACAAAGGTCCAAGTATCAAGTATGGAGAAAGTCTGGAAAAGACCACTCAGTTGACAGTGGCTGCTTGCCTTTTCTATCTCTGCCTTCAGGAAAACATTCACTGTGACCTGTGCACTCCTGAGGGAAAGTAGTGAGCATTATAACCAAGTCTTGCTCTCTTGGATGTTCTACCATAGATAATGGCTTCACATCAATCAGTGTTTTATGATTTATTAATATGGTTTTGTTGTGCAACATGGGGGTATTAACAAAATAATACTGTGAAGGGACAGGAAAATGACTCAGTATGGAAAAGCACACACTGCCTGCAAAAGAATCTGACTTTGCATTCCCAGCAACAGTATGAAAATCCAGGCATGGGTGAAGACCTCTGACATTATGAGGACACAGAAAGGGTGGTCATTGGCCTGGTTTGATGCCAGGTTAGCTCCAAGTTCAATGAGAGACCTCTCAATGGAATAAGATACCAAGTGACACAGCTGGACATGTGATGTCAACTATTATGAAACCAAAGTATGTATCTCTCTCTATATATGCAGATTCTGAAGAAGGCAAAATATTAAAATTTGTTATTTCTATAAAATTTTCTTTTCAGCAGTCTAAGGCAAGTTAATTTCATCATGGAAAATAATAAGCAAATTTTATTCACTAACAACTCACAAAGATCTGCCTCTCAAGTGCTTAACTTACACTATACTTGGGACAACCTTATACATGTGAGGTAATTCTTACCCATGAGCCTTCCCTTTCATTATATATATTTTTTAAGAATGTAAAACAGCGAACCCTTTCACCACTGTGGACACCTTATCTTTTGCATAGAAGGGACATCAAGAGGATGGCAAGTCATGTTCTTTCTCACCGGGCTTAGCATAAGACAGCGTGAAGCCCAATGTTCCGCAGTGCATTGCAAAGTACAGCTAACTTCAATTGGACAATCATGGTTTTATATTTTCTCCTTGTTCTTTCAAGGTTTAACTGCATCATTACTTAGCTTTCTCTTACCTATATCCAATCCACTCCACCATATAAGTTCTTTTTTCAAATTAATATCTTTTTTATTTTGTGACCCATTCAATTTAAATAGGAATATCTGCATGACCATGATTATAAATATTCATAGAATTTTGATGAGTAAATAGCTGAAGATTATAGATCCCCATTTCCTTAAATCTTTCTCTAGACTGTAGCTTAGCAGAGAGGAACAATGTCTTCCATTAATGTTTGACTATTATTCAGATCCCCAGATATTACTGGGGATCATAGCTGGTCTAATATAGTGACATTAACATCTGAGATTTGCCCCAGAAAAGCAATTTGCAACCTGTCTTCTGGCTCTGTTATTTCTCTGTTTTTCCCTTCAATGTTCCCTGAGTCCTAAAGTATTAATGTCTTGATTAGGACTTAGCAGCCTGCCACAGCTTAGTCTCAGCATATTGGGTATCACCGAGCCTTTTCATTACTGATATTCTCTGGAGAAATAAGCTTTTCTGATTAAAATTGAGGGTAGCATTTGTCTATGAATACCAACATGGATACTTAATTCTCCATTCCTTGACAAATTCAAGCAGAATAAAATTAATATGTTTGGAAAAAATTAACTCCATTCTTGCATAGCTGGGATTCTTGTGTAAAATAATTATAAGGTGTATCAAAACTCCATACACCAACCACAGAGGTTGTTCTTTTTATCCACCATTTTTCACCAACACTGGAAAAATTAGTCTGACAAGTCTGGATCTGGAAGACACCTAGGTCACAGGTGATAGTTACACAACACAGACATTATTGAGTCTAATGATTTTTTTCTTTCTTGTGAAAATGTAATTATAAGCAGATTACCCACCGACTAACTTAACCTAAACTATTCCTCACTGAAATTCACTTCTAGCTGATTTTACTTGTGACAAGCCCATTATTGAAACTAATCATCATTGACACTGTGTACAAGCTTCCTCGAGGAATTTAACATCCAGATTTTTTCCTTGTCCAAGGAATCAAAGCAGAGCTCTGGATAGCAAATAGAATGGATCTGAGCTTTCAGTGGAATATGCCTGGCTAAAATAAATTACCAAACTCATAATAAGATATAGTGGCAATTATTTTTGGAAAATTAAAAGTAAAAATAATCTAGAAAAAATATACTATTATATATACAAAATATTTATTTTCCCTGATAGACTTTTTTTTTTTTATATTTCTTCCATATCTGCAAAGGGTTAATTGAAGACATTTAAATAAAGAGGTCTTAAATATATGCAGGTTTCTTAGATATGGAGTAGAGTAATCAGAAGTAACACATAACTTGGAGTAGAAAGGATATTGATTAAGCTTGAACATTGGACATGCTGTTATCAAAATTACTGTGATAAATAGCTATTTAATTCAGAGGAAAAATAAAGCACAAAGGAGAAAAAGAGACAAAAGCAGTAAAGAAGCCCTATTCAGTCCTCTTTGCCTCTGCACATTTACTATACCTTAATAGACAATTGCAATCACACAGAAAGGGGGAGTTAGGTGACTAATCATAACATGAACAATGACATTAGGGCCACACAAGCAGCAGAAAAAACAATGACATTTACACTCGACTTGAATTTAGATGTCCTCTGATTTTGATAATGAATGAGAAATAACTTGAACATCTAAACCACAAGAAAATGTAATTTTTATATTTAGTTTTTAATTTGCTTTAATTAAAAAAGCCCTAAGATTAATGTGGCAATGGAAGTGACATGATACTTTAATAAAAGCACAAAGAATATCCACAAGAACAATGTTATCAACATTTTTTGTGTGTACATGTGTGTGGTAGGGAAGCTTATGTTTATGTGTGTTTACATGTCTAAGGGTATGCATGTGAATCCAAATGCACATGTAATATGTGCCTGTGTATGAAAGACCCAAGAGTAAAGCCCAGTTTTGCATTCTGTATTTTTATTTTTATTTTTATTTTTATTTTTATTTTTATTTTTTTTAAATTTCTAATTTATTTTCTCTTCTGGAACCTGAAAGTGCTATTTTTTTCAGTCTTTTGTTGACCTAAGGTTTGTTTTCTGGCAGCAGAAATTGGCATCTGAAAGTGGTGATAGTACATGCCTTTAATGCCAGCATTCAGGAGACTGAAACAGATGGATGTCTGTGAATTTGAGGCCAGTCTACTCTACAAATCTAGCTCTGGAACAGCCAAGGTTATACAGAAAGCATTGTCTTGAAAAAATTAAAACAAAAGAAACACACAATTAAACAAAATAAGACTTAAGCCCAGAAAAATTCATTAATCTGTGTGTTTTTACCATTAAATTTAATGGAGTCATGGAGATATTTATTTAGTTGCAAGGGTTAATAGGTCTGATTGTCATCAACAGGGGAAATTTAACATTGCTATTTTGGTGGTTATTTTTAACTCTAAACTTGGCATATTCTATAGTCATCTAAGAAACAAGCCTCTAGGAACCACTGTTATTTATTACCTAGATTAATTTTATCATCAAGATGTCAGCAGAGATTATTTTTATTGCAGTAGTTAGTGAAGGAAGATCCATCTCAATTTTGGGAAAGACTTTTTTTCTGGGAATGAACTCATGGACTTATAAATAAAGAAAATAAGGAACACTAGTAAATATGCATTCATACTTACTCATACAATAATTAGTGGTTAATAAACTAGAAATTTGTATCCTTAAAAATTATGAATACAATTAAAATTTAAAAAAAAAAACCCTCAAAATGATCCCTGTTTGAACAAAATTTTCCTAAAATTGTCATTGCCATATGTTTCCAGCAATGGACCTGACTGTTTTATCAAGGTAATATTTGAAAAACAGAAAATAACAAATAAGAGACTTATCTTCCTTCTGAGCCCAGTGGAGGCTGCTAAAGACTCCAGAGTGCTCTCCACACCACAGGACCTCTGGATCACCTCGGAATCACTGGTGAATGGAACTCAACATCAGCTTCAAGAATCTTAGAGGGTCTTGTGCCAACAGGAACCTGGACAAAGGAACACCACCCTACCAGAGGCAAGGATCATTTTTGGTCCAGGCAACCCAGGCCATCTTCCTTCTGAGCCAAGCAGAGGCTGCTAAAGGCTCCAAAGTGCTCTCCACACTGCAGGACCTCAGGACCAACTGGGGATCATGGGTGAGTGGAACACAACATCAGCATCAAGAATCACAGAGGGTCTTGTGTCAGCAGGAACAGGGACAAAGGAACCCCACCTGACCAGAGGCTGGGATCAGTTCCAGTTGGGGAAACCCCTGCCATCTTCTGCCTATACTTGCCTGAGGGAATCTAGGGCACCAGAGGATTCTCCTTCCTGCAGGACCCCTAGCCCACCTAGGACCTCCAGATCACCTGTGAGCACATGGGCTATAGAAGCATCAGAGGTTCTTGGTCAGGGTCCCATTGGGCCTTCATTCTCAGCCAGAAGGTGGAGCTGAGAACCAGACCCCTGGGCACATTCCTTGCCAGAGGAGAGTCAGGCTTCAGGGAGGGTTCTGAACCCATAACTCAGGAGGTAGATCAGAGCTCCAAACTGCTGGACACCAGCCCTGCAAGAGAGGAGCTTGCCTGACTATTGAAACTCAGGTGAAAGTTGGACTCTCAGGAGTGCTGACAGAGGCTAACAGAATCACAGGAGGATCAATCTCCAACCAGAGACAGCTTGAACATTAACATCAGAGATTTCCAGATGGAGAAAGGCCAAATATAAGAATCTTACTAACAGAAACCAAGAGCACTGGGCATCATCAGAACCCAGTACACACACCACAATGCATCCTGGATACCCAACACACCCAAAAAGCAAGACACAGATTAAAAATCATATCTCATGATGGTAGTTGAAGATTTTAGGAAGGGTATTAATAACTCACTTAAAAGAAATACAGGACAACACTGCTAAACAGGTAGAAGCCCTGAAAGAGGAAGTACAAAAGTCCCTCAAGGAATTACAAGAGAATACTGCGAAAGAAGAAGAAGCCCTTAAAGAGGAAACACAAAAATCCCTCAAGGAATCACAGGAGAACACTGCTAAACAGCAGAAATCCTTAAAGAACTACAGGCAAACACTGATAAACAGGTAGAAGAAAAACAAAAATCCCTTAAAGAATTACATGAAAACACAACCAAACAGGCGATGGAATTGAACAAAACCATCCACGATCTAAAAATGGAAGTAGAAACAATGAAGATAACCCAAAGTGATACAACTCTGGAGATTGAAACCCTAGGAAAGCAACCAGGAACCATAGATAAAAGCATCAGCATCAGAATAAAAGAGATGGAAGAAAGAATCTCAGGTGCAGATGATTCCATAGAGAACAGAGAGGCGACAATCAAAAAAAAAAAAAAAAAAAAAAAAAAAAAAAAAAAAAAAAAAAAAAAAAAAAAAAAAAAAAAAAAAAAAAAAAAAAAAAAAAAAAAAAAAAAAAAAAAAAAAAAAAAAAGCAAAATGCAAAAAGATATAAACTCAAAAACAAACAAACAAACAAAACAGGAAATCAGAATCAGATTAATAATCTTAACAGGCCCATTTCCCATAAGGAAATAGAAGCAGTCATCAATAGTCTGCCATCCTAAATAAGCCCAGGACCAGAGAGGTTTAGTGCAGAGTTCTATCAGACTTTCCCAGGGAGGCAGGGATGGTTTACTATATGGAAATCCATCAACGTAATACACTATATAAAGAAGCTCAAAGACAAAAATCACATGATCATCTTGTTAGATGCTGAGAAAATATTTGACAAAATCCAACACCCATTCATGATAAAAGTCATGGAAAGATCAGGAAATCAAGGCCCATTTCTAAGCATAATAAAAGCAATATAGAGCAAACCAGTAGCCAACATCAAAGTAAATGGAGAGAACCTGGAAGCAATCCCACTAAAATCAGGGACTAGACAAGGCTGCCCACTTTCTCCATACCTATGCAATACAGTATTTGAAATCATAGCCAGAGCAATTCAACATCAAAAGGAGATCAAGTGGATATAAATTGGAAAGGAAGATGTCAAAATATCACTATTTGCAGATGATATGGTAGTATATATAAGTAACCCTAAAAATTTCACCAGAGAACTCCTACACATGATAAAAAGCTTCAGCTCAGTAGTTGGACATAAAAATGACTCAAACAAATCAGTGGCCTTTCTCTATACAAAGTGTAAACAGGCTGAGAAAGCAATTAGGGAAACAACACCCTTCACAATAGTCCCAAATAATGTAAAATACCTTGGTGTGACTTTAATTAAGGAAGTGAAAGATTTGTATGACAAGAAATTCAAGAGTCTGAAGAAAGATACTGGAGAAGATCTCAAGAGATGGAGAGATCTCCCATGCTCATGGATTGGCAGGATTAATATAGTAAAAATGGCTATCCTGCATAACGCAATCTAAAGATTCAATGCAATGCCCATCAAAATACCAACCCAATCCTTCACTGATTTAGAAAGGGCAATTTGAAAATTCATCTGGAATTAAAAAAAGAAAAACATAGGATAACAAAACCTGTTTTCAACAATAAAAGAACCTCTAGAAGAATCACCATGCCTGACCTCAAGCTGTACTACAGATTAATTATGATAAAAACTGCATGTTAATGGTCCAGAGACAGACAGGTAGATCAATAGAATAGAACTGAAGACCCAGAAATGAACCCACACACCTATAGTCACTTGATATTTGAAAAGGGAGCTAAAAGCGTCCGGTGGAAAAAAGACAGCATTTTCAAAGTATGGTGCTGGCACAACTGGCAGTTATCATGTAGAAGAATGCAAATTAATCCATTCCTATCTCCTTGTACAAAGCTCAAGTCTAAGTGGATCAAAGACCTCCACATAAACCCAGAGACACGGAAATTTATAGAGGAGAAAGTGGGGAAAAACCTCAAAGATATGGGCACAGGGAAAAAATTCCTAAACAGACAGCAATGGCCTGTGCTCTAAGATCAAGAATCGACAAACGGGACCTCATAACATTGCAAAGCTTCTGTAGGGCAAAAGACACTGTCAGCAAGACAAAAAGGCCACCAATAGATTGGGAAAGGATTTTTACCAATCCTAAATCTGATAGGGGACTAATATCCAATAAGTACAAAGAGATCAA